>JANIJG010021948.1:0-40611 GCA_024611175.1 Megaceryle torquata | reverse complement strand
ATCTGTTCCTGTGTGGGCTGCCCTGGGTGCCCCTGCTCTGGCAGGGGGGTTGGACTCGCTGATCTCCAGAGGTCCCTCCCACCCCCCACCATTCGATGGTTCTGTGATCCTGTGTCCTTACCATCGCGTAGTAGCCGTCGCTGGCCAGGATGATCACATCGATGGGGGACGTGTGATTGGCCACGCAGATACCACCATTTCGGGGTCTGTTTTCTCTGAATCAGAACAGGTACCAGTGAGGAGAGAGGAACAAAGCGGGAGGCCTGCGAGAGGCACGGCATGGGGCAGGAGGGGGAAGGGCCACCCTGCAGCAGGCAGTGCCTCCTTACCGGTCGTGGTAGGTGATGATGGCTGTGAGGGCACGCACGCAGATCCGGTAGCACATCAGGTGGACATGCTTGCTCAGGAACTCCTTACACCTGCAGAGACCATCACACCCCAGTTCTGCCATCTCCCCTGGGACGGTGCCATGCAGCTCATCTGCCCCAGGTCACGAGATCCAACTGAGACTTCACGTCTCTCCCACAGAAACTCGTCTCATCCTGGGTTTTGTTGCCAGCTCTTGACTCTTAACTCATGAGAGCCACACTCTGGCTTTTCCTCTGTTTTGCTACAATTCCTTTGAGAGCCTGGGGCCGAGCGCTCTGCCATGGGCTCCGTGCTCATGTGTGGGCCCTCTGTTTAACAACACAGGGTGCCTGTTCCCGAGGGACTACGGACACCAGGACCACCCGCCTTATCTGCAGCAGGCAGAAGAGCCAGGCCTTGCAGGAAAACTTCAGGATTCTCAAACCCCATCCCCTCTTCCCACAAAGAGGAACTCACCTTCCATTTGGCAAATATCCCACCACTGTCGTACCGGTCACCAACAAGCTGATGCCAGTAAATGCCAGGGCTATCCTGCAGAAAGAGGGAAGCTACGCGGTAGAAAACCAGGCCACTGGCCGTACTCACCAGGTAGCCTGTCTCTCCTGATCCTGTTGAACAGGGTCTGTGGGGACTGGAGACCAGCTGCAGTGGGAAGAGGCCACCAGCACTGGCTCGGCAGGCGGGCTCCTGCACAGCACTCACCTGAGGGGCAGAAGGAAGCAGTAGCGGATGAGCACACCCAGTCCCCAGAGCACAGTGAGGCGCAGGCTGATATACTGGAAGTTGTAGTTGGTTCTGCTGAGCAGGTTCCAGGACTCCAGCTCTTCAGCTGAGAACCTCTTGGTCACTTCATCATCCATGATGGTCTCGATGCCTTTGCGGCAGAAATAGAAGATATCTGAGAGCTCGAACTCAGGGGTGTCCAGGGCTTTGCTGCTGCCACTCCGGCGGATCTCCTTGATCTCCTCTTCCAGGGATGTCGGCTCCTTTGCGATGATGCCTGCAAGATGTCACAGGCAGCTCTGAGCAAAGTGCGACCTGCCCGCCCAAAGACAGCTGAGAGCCAGGGCCATCACTCATCCATCTCCACAGCAGCCCCTCCTTTCTCCAGTCCAGACAAGCATAAACCAGTCTTCCCAACTATCTGGGAATGAAGCAGCATAGCCGGGAGCTTCTCTCCCCTCCCTCATGAAATGGACCTCTCCACAGCTCCCTCCAATCCATCGACACAGAAGAGACCTCCCGGCACATCTCAGCTGCTGAGACACCACACTCACCCCGTCTCCCAGAACCAACCCTGAACCTCCTGCGTACCCTTGCAGGGCCGGATCTTACCATTGACATAGGGCTTGTACAACGGATGGTTCTTCTCCTTGGCACCACGCTCTATTCTCAGTGTTGCCCACTGCAAGAGACACGCACGATAAGCAAGTTTGCATGGCCTTGTAGCTCCACCTCACACCACCCCTGTTTCACAGTCGACTTCCAGGGAAGACCATGGTCAGGAGGAGAAGATGGGCCCAAAGCAGGAGCCTTCTGTACAGAACTGAAAGAGGGAGTGATGAACACAACTGAACGGAGGTGGAGGCAGGGGTTGGCCTGGGAGGAACATTTTTACAGCAGAGACCTGCCTGCAGTGGGACAAGAGGACTGAGGGGGAGGTGACCAGCACGGGACCGGCACGATGCGCAGATGTTTGTGGGCCATTCTGCAGCGCAGAGCCCCAGCGGGAAGCAGGGAGTGCTGGCCCTCTGGCAGCTGGCTGCCAAATCCCATGCCCAGACTACCTGCGATCCACAGAAATCTCCCTCGGATAATTCTCAAGGGCACCTGCAAAAACTGCAGGCTGGATCTCTGGCCAGTCTTCCTGCCTGCCCTTCCAGGACCCCTCTCAGCCTCTCACTCTTCTGCATTATACAGGCCTGAGAGAACTCACTGCTAAAGGAGGACTTATGTCCAACATGCTTATTGCTCCAGGCTGGCGGCTCCCTCGGGGACCTGTGAAGAAGGGGAAGCCGCTGGGAACTCCTGGTCTCAGCCCCTGCCAACATCGGATGAGGACGCGGTGTTGTGAGAATGCTCTTTCCACATGGAGGAGCCTCCTCTGCCAGCAGAAGGAACTGCAGGACTGCAGATGATCGTCCAGACACTGCGAGGAGCTCTGACCCAGCAGGAGCCGGGCAGCCTATGGGGAAGGCATTCCTCTCCTGGCAAGCCCAGCTCATCTCCACCCAGCATCCCACCGGGACAGGTCCCCTCGCCACCAAGGGAGATGTGCAGCTGCCACACCAGGCCCCGCAGCTCTGGCTGTGTCCCAGCAGGTTGCCCAGCTCGAGTGCTGCCCCTCTGGGTTAGGTTCACAACACCGGCCTCCAGAGCTGGGAGAATTTCCCCCAAAACACAGCTCTGAATGACCAAAGCCAGGGAGTGAATCTTCCACCGGGTCTGCGAGCAGCTGTGCCAGAGTGCTCCCCACTCCCACCAAAAAAATTCCTTGATAGAAGCTGAAACAGACTTCGAAGTCTTTTCAGAAAAATAGTTTCAAAATTAAACACCAAAATGGGTGTTGAGATTAAACCTTCCTGAACTGAAGAAACAAAAAATAAAACCAAATTAAAAGTTCCATTTCAGATAAACCAAACTTCCTATCCATTTTTTCTCCCAGTTCAGCCACTAAATTTGAAGTCAGGTTGTCAGACATCTGTGTTAATGAGGCACCTCACAAAGCCCAGGGCCTTCCTATTCACACCTCGGGCTTTTGGGAGGACTCAGGAGTTTCAAGAGCTGACATGATGAGCTCCAGGGCTGCCTTCCCAAGCCAGCCAGTAGACAGATACCCCCGGGGAAGGCCAGCCTTGTTCGGACAGCAGTAGCCGTACCATAAATCCTTTAGCAGATTGAACTCCACATTTAAGAGCCTAACCCTGCCATGAGGGACAGGGCACCCCCCTGCCTTTGGCTTGGGCGGCCAGGGTAGGGTGGTGCAGGCTTTATCTGCTAGGAGCTTGGCAAAAATTCTGGTCTCACAAGGGACTTGCTTGAAGGGGAGGTGTTGGCTGTAAGACAGCCCATAAAATTAGTCTGCCAAAGGCAGTCAAGGGAACAGCGTGACCCCAAGCTGGAAAATTCCACTTGGCCTCTCCAAGCCAAGAGGGTCAGCAAGGGCTGCTGGTTGTCCTCAAGAGGCTGCAGGTCCAGAGGTGGCTGCTGCGCTCAGCAGATAAGCAGGCGGCACTTGGGGACAGGAGGGTCCCTGAGGGGCTCTAGCCACAGACCACTCAGGGCTTGGAATACAGGATGTCCGGCCTCACCTCCTGCTTTTGCTTCATCCAAAGATGTCCTAGAGAGGGGCAGCCTGGCTACCGCAGCCTCGTCTCTCCCCATCACACCCCACACTCCTTTTGGCTTCTTTCCACAGTGAACCGTAACAACCCTCTGGGCGGCCTGGGACGCTAACCCACCCCAGCACACACCCTCTGGGCACATCTGCAGACCCTGCCAACAGGCCACACTATCCTGCTGCTTTACTTGAACTCACTGGATTAACTACAGGAAAAAAAAACAACCCAGCCCATGAACAGAGGTCTAGGAAACTGCCTTTGGCTGAGGTGACCCAAATGGGTCATCTGGCACCAGCACATGTCACCAACAAACCAACTGCCCACCCCAGTCATCAGGGATGCTCTGCTGAGGAGCAGGAGCTTCTTTTCTTCACACAACCAGGCTCGACAAGACCCCTGTAAAACACACAGAAAATTCTGAAAGCACAACTTACCTGAAAAATCTTTAATAAAGTTTTCATGTAAACCTTGCGGATGCCAAAGGAGACTCCAAAAATTGCTGGCACGATGATGAAAACCAGAAGCAGAGTGAAGAGGACAGTTATGGAAATCCCCAAGAGATTAACAACCAGGCTGTTAAAGGGCAGCAGGAGGAACATGGTGAAGGGCCCAGGCAAGGCTGGTGCCCTGCAGCCAGACAGAAGGGCTGCCCGCAGCGATTAACTTGTCCTCCTGTTATTCAGCAACAGTCTCGCACGTGCACCGAGTCCGCAGCCTGCTCACAGACCCCATTCCAAAACTCACATCCCTCTGGGGCTCTGACGGGGCAGGGAAACGCAAGAGGATTGGGGAGAGCGGTGGGGAAAACAAACAAACAGTCTGCCAGGAGCCCAGGTGAGCTCGGACAGCGTGGGCCGAGGAGCTCAAAGAAGATGGAACACACACAGAGGTTCCTCCATGGGCGCGCGGTGGGCGCTGCAGCGACACAACTGTGTGAACAGACGTCCTCCCAAAGCGCCGCTGAGCCAGTCCTGCTGTGGGGCAGCTTGTGAAGGAGCTGGCAGCAGAATCCCCTTCTGGCTGCTGAGAGCATGCAGAGTCTCTTCAGAGGGACAAGGTGGAGTCCATCCCTGAGCCTGCATTGGAGGAGATCGAGGGAGTTGGCACTTGCAGGAGCCTACCGTCTGTGGAGCTATTATCGTTCTTTCCGTGAGGACGCAGGCACTAGCACAGATCCTCGCATGACGCCTGGAACAAGTTTAATTCTGGCTGTCCCTGGCATCCACTCATGCTGAAGGGTCGTTACAGACACAAATGAAGCCCGTGTCCCTGGAAAGCTCTTCAAACAGCGAGTTGGCTTCTTGGCAGATGAGGCGCTCACATGCCACCAGCACTAGTGGAGGAAAGAGAAACCAAAGTCAGGCAAGTCACAGAGCCCAGAGAGATGTCAACTCAAAGCGGGTGGCAGGAGGCCAGGGACAATGGGCTCTGAAACCTGGAAGGCAGCGCTTGGGTTGAGGTCACATCACTCGGAGCGGCTCCCGAGACACAGCACTTGGATTTGTGCTCCAGCCCGGCGCTCCTGGCACTGCCACGCACTTGGGAACTACCCCCTGCTGCCACCCGTCCCGCGTTTTCATACCATCCACGCCCCAGCTTGAGCAGACTGGTGCAGGACCACGCCTAGAGCACAGGATGCTGCAATTAGGTCCCAAGTACCGGAAAAGAGCCAATGGAGTGACAGAAAATCTTTCCTTGTGACAAAGATCTTATCTCCTCTCTCATTTCAGAGCCCTGAGCCAGCCAGGTACCCAGATTCCTGGGAGGGCATCACTTCCTCTGCTCCTGTGCAACACCTCAGCCCCAGTCACACCGGGCAGCTTCGCAAACAGCTCAGGAAGGAAGGTAGCCCCGGGGGGAATGACTGCTGATGATTAGCCACAGTGGAATGTGTTGGGGCATGGAGACCAGCCAAAGGTCAGACACCCGGCACTGAGGCCGCGCTGCGCAGCCGGGGTGTGCATGAGGCCGGCTGAGGCTTGAAAAAACACAAAGGTCTGCTTGAGAGAGGCTTCCTCTGGATGCCACCTTCACCTGGCTACGGAGCGTCAACGGGAGGATGGGATTTAACAGGTACCTGACAAGCACAGGGGAGCAGAAGCGAGTCTGGTAAGATCCTCTCGCTCCCCTGCAGCGTGTTCCAGCTGCCGGCTGTGCACTGCTGTACCAGTAACGCTGAGAACATCGCTGGTGCTTCACAGGAACGCGCTTGTCTCCGCAAACCATGTCCTGGGAGAGGCAGCTCGACAGCCATCCGTGTGACTGCCCATTACGGCAGAGCTGTCACCCATTATAACCAAGACTCGTGCTGGCAAACTGGTCAGACCGGCCACCTGAGCTGGCAGCCGCTGCCCTACAGGGGGCCCGGTTACCGTGTTCCTTCGCTGTGTCACCCCGCGGTGGCCCGTCGGGGCAGGCCACGTGCCAGGCAGCGTGCCCGGCCAGCAGCAGCCGCGGGTGCTGAGCCCCGGGCGGGTGCTGAGCCCCGGCAGCCCCGCCTGCTGTCCGCAGCCACTGGGGCTCAGCCAGGGCAGCGCTGCCGCCGCCGCCCTCGGGCTGGCGGGACGCCCGGCCGGCCCCACCACCGTTCCACCTCAGGGCAGAAGCGGAGCCCGGGCCGCCGGGGACGGCGGCCCAGCGGACACAGCGATTGCACCCCGCTCAGGCTGGCCAAGGGACGCGGCTTCAGGCGGCACCCGCCGGCGGCGGGGGAAGCGCGGCCACAGCCGGAACGACGCGCCCGGGGCTGGGCGGCGAGCGTCGTTCTCGGCTTCATCCAGCGGGAGCGCGCGAGGACACGGCCCGCGGGCGCAGCAGGTCGCGGCGGGGCAGGGGCGTGTACGCGCCCAGCAGCGAGTGGTCCGCGGAGCGCGCTCCCGCCGAGCTGGGGAGGAGCGAGGGGAGCCCCGGAGGGCCAAGCGCAGGCGGCTCCGCTCCGCCGCCGCGGGCCCGGGCTGCGGCACCGGGGGCGGGGAGAAGGCCGGGCCGAGCCAGGACGCACCCGGCGCGGGAGGGCGCTGCGGCGCGGCCCGTTCCAGGCGGGGAGGCCGCGCTGCCCGAGGCGAGCGCCGGGTAACGGTCCGCGGCCGGGGCGGGCCCTGCCCGGGCTTCCTGGTCCCGCTAGACCCAATGCGGGGCCAGAGGCCCGAAGCCCGCGCGGGGAGGCGGGGAAGAGGGGGCGCGGCCCCCGGGCCGAGGCCCGCCGGACCGGGCCGGTCACGCACTCACCTGCCGCCGCCGCCGCCGCCGGGCCCCGGCTCCGCCCCCGACACGTGCCGTGCGCGCCCCCGCTCCGCGCAGCGTGCGCTGACGTCAGCGCGCCTCCCGCGGGGCCGCGCCCGTAGGAACGCACCCTTGTGCCCCTGACGCCGGCAGGAGGCGCGCGCCCCGGCCCCTCCCGCTGCGGTGCCGGCGGAGGCAGAGGCAGGACCAGACCAGTGACGTCACTTTATTAACTCCCCGTTACAGCACCAACGACCGACGGCGCCCCCGCCGCGATCGGTTCCCGCCGCCTACGGCCCCCCTCGGGGAGCGCCCCGCCCCGGCGGCCCCTCACAAGGCACTTGGGCAGCGCCGGGAGTCCCCCAGCTCGCAGGTGGCTCCCCCCCGACACGGCCGACGGTCCGGGACGCGGGTCACAGGCCACCGCCCTTCCTGTCGCCCCCTACTGTCGCGACAGGGCCGCTTCGAGAACCTGCAGGCAGGAGTTACACGGAGCAGCCACTTCCAGCCTCCCGGGCAGGAGCCAGGGGTAAAGAAGCTCACATGGACACCGACAGCTGCCCGTGCAGCAGGAGGACGGACACACGGAGGAGCTTAACAACACAGTGTGCAGCATCTTCTGCGGCCGAGCCCTCCCCAGAGCCCCGTGCCACCCTGGGGACGTGGCAGGGACCTACACCCCTCCCCACGCAGCACTCCTACCAATAGGGAGCCTGGGCCTCTGACCGGCGCCAGGTCTGCAGGTGGGAAAGCACCAGGGCAGCAGCCCGAGAGGTGCCAAGATGCTCCCAGGCCCCGCTGGCACTCTTCACGGCGGGGGAGGTAGGGCGGGTTGCGCCCACGTGGCAGATCTTGTAGTTCCTCCCGTGGTTGTTGTCCCAGTGGGTCTTCTGTCCACACTGGAAAGAGATGCAGAACTCTGTGGCCCGGCGAGAGACAGACGGCTTGGGCAGGGCGAGCTCAAAAGAGAAGATGTCCGTGTCGGCCGAGCCATACGTGCTATGCATGTACTGGCAGGAGATGTCCCGGAAGCTCTTCCAGCCGTCAAAGGTGATGCGGACCATCACTTTCTTCTCGTAATCAATGTTTCTGACCTTCACTGTCCCCGAGAGGGCACGGTCCTGGATCAGGCAGTTCTCCAGGCAGACGAGGTTGCTGTGTAGGCGGCTGCGGAAGGCGGCATAGTCCGCAGAGGGCTGCGGGAAGTCCAGCACATACCTGCACGCTTCTGGGTGTGGGTCCCGCAGCCGAGGTCGGAAGGAGGTGAGGTCAGACAGGGCATGCTGCAAGTCACAGAGGTCCTCCTCAATCTTCGAAAAGAAGCGGACGGCTGTCAGCGAGAGCCCCTTCATGTCGGCAAACACGACTCTCTTCTTCTTCTGGCCCTTGGAGCTCTTGTTGTTCTCCCGCCGCTCAAGCTCGGGTTCTGCGCTCAGCTTCTGGTTGAGGCAGGATCGGAGGGGTTTGCGCCCCCGGCTGCCCCGCAGCTCTTCGTAGGAGTTCAGCAGCTTGCAGAGGGGGGGCGAGTGGCTCAGGCAGAGCCGCACGGCCAGGTCGACGGGCATGGCTGGGGGGGTGCCGGTCCTCGCGCTGTACACCTGCAAAAGCCTGGAGGCGAAGGGGGGGGGGGGTTTGTGGTCAGGCGGCGCGCCCTGGCTGCCAGGCCAGGCCAGGCCAGGCCGGTCCGGTCCGGTCCTCCCCTCCGCCTCCCCCCCCCGCCCCGCGCTCACTCGCCGCGGCTCATCGCGTCCCGCCCGTTCCGCTCCCGCCGCCGGCGGCTCCGCAATCAATGGGGCACTGGGAAGCTCCGCCGGCCGGGACACCCCGCGGCCGCGGCGGCAGCCAATCGGCGCCCGGGACACGCCCCCGGGCGGCCAATCGAAGCTGGGGGCTGCCCCGCCCCGCCGAGCACGCGCCCCCGGCACGGTTCGCTCCCGTCCCAGCTGGGCTCTGCCCCTCGGGGAGCGGGCCCCGAGCCCCTGCCGGCCCGTCCGGGAACCCGCCTACTGTCTGCCGGTAACGCTCCGGCTGCGGCATCGCCCTCGCGAGCCCGGCCTGCTGCTGCCACTCGGCTACGAAGCACGCTAAGGCAGGGGGAGCAGCACGGAAAAAGCTGCGACCACCAGAAAAATGCGAGTGCTTCTGTAAGACAAACGGTCACTGAACGATCCGCGCCCGGAGGGAGCTGCGGGAAGAAGAGCAGCGTGTTGCCCTCCCAGTGTCCTCAGTGGTGAGAGGCCTGAACTGGCTCTATACAGCCCTGTTTGGGTGCTTGCCCCGGGACGGACAATTCCCAGGTGTCGGGGTGCAAAGAAAGTCCCAGACTCGAGGCTCATCCTCCATCAAAGGTGAAATGAACTCAGACCAGCTCCTTGCCCTGAAAAAGAAACTCACAGCTGAGCAGGCAAGAGACGCTGCGCTGTCCCTGACACCCGCATTCAAAATCACCTTCACTGTCCAGCTCACATGTGACTCCTTGACAGGAAAGACTGTCACCTAAATCAGTCCACCCCTGCCCTGCACCACTGGCTAATCTCTCCAGAGCTGTCTGGCCATTTATGTTAAGCAGCCCTGATGGTTCCTGCTGACGGTACAGATTTTCATCAGCTCATGACACAACCTATCAGTATCTGTGCACAGCTTTCCACCACCACTGTGCCCCAGTGTCTCCAGTACAGGGCAGTTGCCTCTTGCAGGGCAGCCAGAAGCGAGCTGGAACCCAGTGCTTGGCTGGCAAAACCCTGCAGTTGAGCCCCAGCCCCAATCAGCAAAAACATCACAAAAAGCAGCAAGAGGCAGTGGCATCACCTCCTGGATGCACGTGCAGCGCTTGTGTCGCTGCTGGCTGGACACCCCTGCCCGGCGAGGAGCAGGACAGTGATTTGAGGGTGACCAGGATGCTCTCGCCCAGCTGGGCCTGGGGGAGCTGGAGGTGTCTGCTGCTGGGTGCCAGCCCCTGGCATCGCTGCAGAGCCGTCTGCTGGCCTCGGCCAGACCTGCTGCTGCCAGCACGTTGCGACAGAGGCCTCCAGCTGAAGCCCTGGCTGTGACCATGCTCGGGCCCGAGCTGGAAGCAGCGCTCCCTGTTCTGAGGCCACCACCACAAGGTTTAGCTGTGGCTGCAACCACTCAAGTTACAGAGCCAAGTGGCACCTCCCACGACATGCAGGCAAGTCAGTGCATTTCCCCCCACTCCAGTGACCTGGGAGAGTCAACGCAGACATGAAAGAGTCTTGCTGGCAATGAAACCACTTGCTCCACCTTTCTGCCGCGCTCAAGAGATCCGGCTCATGCTGGGAAATCACAGCTCGCCATCAGTGCCCTCCTTGCGACCTCTTTCACCATCCACCTACTCTGTGCTCAGAGCTTATCACTCCGTAAACCCCAGGTAGCTGCACCTTGGAGGGAGCAGAGAACAGGGGATGTATTTGAACCCAAGCTTTACAGCGGACCCACGGAAGCTGGAGACGCTGCTCTCACTCTGTGCATTTTCTTCCAGAGGCACAGATTAAGGTGGATGCACTGCCAAGTTCTTCTCCTCTTGTCTAAAAGTACAAGCCAAATGAATCAATCCCTCAACAAAGCTGTGGACATTTCCCCTTCCCCTGGCACACACAGAACAGAGGCACAGTCAGGCAGGGCAGTTACCCAGTCCCAGAAGTGTCCTGGTATCTTGTCACAGGACACAAAAAGCAGGCAGCAGCATTTTCAGGTGCACCGACACTGCATCTCACTACGAGTCTGACTGATTTCAGCCCAGAGTCATCTTCGAAACCCCTGCACCGCCCGCGGTGACGCTGCCACGCGCCAACTGCCAGGCCCTGGAGAGGAGCTGCACTGCGGGCACTCTGGAGAGAGTCACGTCCAGTTAAGATTCAGCTGCTAGCAGAGGACAGGAGCCCCTCACACTCACATTGCTGCAGCCACGTGAGATACAGCGATGAGGCAAGTACCGGCTGTCCAGACAATTGTTCAGTCAAACTAAAATAGGGCCAAGGAGAAAGTCTTCCAGACAAGCCACCCAGACATTCCCCAAGCAGCTCTTCTTGAGCACGCTTCTGCGGCAGCAGATTAACAACGACTTTGGCCGGGAGCTGCAGTCACCTCTGTGAAGCTGCCCGGGCTGTAGATCCAGGCAGGGCACATTCTACAGCCCTTCCTGGGGGGCTGTGCAGGGCTATGTGCTACTGATTCCAAAGGATTAAACCCAGCCTCCTCTTAACGTCTATACCTGAGAGAATCTTCTTTACCTAAGTGGATTCATTAGGAAGGCTATAAACCACACATGCAAAGCCACTCACACTACAAGATGCCCTGTGTCACCCCCTGCCTGGCAGTGCAAGTGTCAGAGGAGCACCAGGCTGTTCCTCACAGGCCATCACACAAGGAAGATGTTCCCAATCCCTCCTGCTCCTTCTGCAAGAACCAAGATTTGCTCTGCCAGCAAATATAATTCTGTGTGGTGGGTTTTTTTCCTCAGTGTGGTGAAGATGGTGCAGAAGTATTCCCCCGGTTCACCTCAGAGCAACCGGCCACTCGCACAACATCCTGGCTTGCACAGACCCAGTGATGAGATCAAAGGTGCTGGGGAAGGAGGAGTTTACGCAGCTGGTGGCCACACTGCTCGGTCGCTTTTCACCCGACAGCCTAGTTTAAAAACCAGTGCTGAAGTGGAACAGGAATGAACACGAGCTGCAGGGTTAGAAATGGAGCACCCAGCTATTCACAACGGCTGCATTCGCCTTGGAGGACAGATGTGCTCTGCCCACGGCTGCTGTCAGACCAGCCTGGGATCTGGAGAGGCAGGGGCTACACTGGTCCCTCCCGCGGGGCTCCAAGGGGGCTGTGACAAGACTGCTGCAAGGCTGTGCTGTGACACAGGCTGCCCTCGCTTGGGAGCACCGCGGAACGGACTCTGGCTGGACTCCAGCCACGTCATCAGCGATTAGCAGTTTGATGAGCAGCGGGGCCACCCCATCCCGGTGCCACCCGCCAACCCCGCACTCACCGCTCACCCTCAGATGAGCTGCACGGCTCCCGAGGCCACCAGCGGGGCCACTGTCCTGTAGCGGATGAGGTGCTGGGAGCCCTCCTCCAGGTCGATGGTGTACTCACTGCAGAGACAGGCGGGACGTCACCCTCCGCTGCCGCCCCGCTGTACCCCACACTGCCCCCGTGACACCACGCTACTGCCGTGCGCTGCTTGGGGAAGTGCTCACCCACCTCTGCTCGTCGGTCTCTGGCTCGACCAGGATGTTCTCCTGCCGCTCCAGCACCCGCAGGAACACAAAAGAGTCCAGGTTGGGCTTCGGCACTAGAGACAGTGGATCGGGAGCAGACGTCAGCACCCGCCTGCGGTTCTCTGCGGGACAGCGAGCTAACGGAGGGGCACGAGGGCCTGCGAACGCGCCATGAAGGGAGCACACTTCTGATCAGAGGTAGCACGTGATGCCCTGGTCTAAGACAGGGCTCAATGGCAGGGGCCAGCACGATCCCCCAACGGGGGCATTGAGCCACGTACCGCACAGCAGAGCCCTGCTGGGACACTGCCATTGCATCACCTCCACTTCTACTGCACACGCACTGGAGGACCAGCCCGTAGCACTCCATGTGCCCCAGAGCTTTCCCCACACCCCTGCTGCTGTCATGTTCAGCTTACCCTGAAGTCTGGGTGTACCCACCTGATTTTAGGAGAGACACTTTCTGCAGGTTGGGTGGCATGTGTTTTAGAGCCACATTTTTCAGATAAGTCTCTGTGTTTGCCATATACCTGAAATAAATCAGGGGAGCATTTGCTGGTTTAATCAGGTACAGATCTGCGGGGAGACTATTGACTCAAAAGGCCAGCAAGTGACATCTCCTGGATGCACAGGAGTGGCCAAGGACAAAGATAATGGCATGCCCTGGTAACTGGCTCAGAGCTACCAGAGCTATTCCGCTCTTTCCTCATCCATAAGAAAACCTCCTGGTAAAAAAACTGATTCTTGCTGCAAGCCTCGGGCCAACAGTCTCACAGACTGTTTGGTGTAACACATGGGCAAGCGCTAGAGCCTGGAAAAAGGGAGGGAGATGCACCCAAAACACACTCACTCTTTAGCGAAGGCAAACTCCTCTGGTGACAGAATGGAAGGCTCCCCTTCAGCTCGAGACTTCTCTTTCTCCAGGA
Organism: Megaceryle torquata; assembly: GCA_024611175.1. Taxonomy (NCBI): domain Eukaryota; kingdom Metazoa; phylum Chordata; class Aves; order Coraciiformes; family Cerylidae; genus Megaceryle; species Megaceryle torquata. The sequence continues at coordinate 27,513 of JANIJG010021948.1, read as the reverse complement.
CATGGGGGAAAAACTTCTCTATCTGATATTGGAACAAAATCCTAAAGACTGTAACAGATCTCTTCCAGTGGTTCAGTGCCTGCAGCCCCCACCCCCCAGAGGCTGTACTGGTGTGTGCAGCGGCCGCAGGCCTGCCCCAAAACCTGCTCCTGAATTAACAGAGACACGGGCAGCTGGGGTCTCCAAGCTGCACAGAAAGACACAGAAAGAGCAAGCACGCTTTAATTAAGTGCCCCGCTGAAGCAGGAGGCCTTGTATGGGTGAAAATCACCCCTGAAGTCACCCCTTCTCATCCCCTGGACAGCACAGAATGCGTTTGTACCTTCACAAGCCTACATCGCAAGTAGCTGCTGAGCACGTAACGGATCCTTTCGATCTCCATGCGGTGAACGCTGACCTTCAAGTCTCCTTTCTTTGCCCGTTTCAGGTTTGCCTCCTACAAGGAGAGGCAAAGAGAAATTAAATGGCTGAAATGTCAAGCAAAAAGAAACAGAGAGGAAGACAGGTTTTGTACATAGGGCCCACTAAACCAGACTGCAGCTGCTTTTGGAGACACACAGCACAGTTCCCTTGTATCTCACAGTCACCTTTCCGAGACAAGCACAAGGAAGGTATTCAGAATGGCCTGATCTCAGGGACAGAGGAGTGACAATCCTGGCAATCCCAGAGGGACCCAAACGCTTACTTGCCAGGCCAAGCAGCCAGAGTGTGCCTGTACCACCTTAGCCCAGCAGAACCTACCATATGGTCCAGCTGCTCCACGACACACTCAATGATCTCTGGTTTGCTCTCCAGCAGCTCTGGAGCAAACTTCTCATTCAGCCACGCCTAAAAAAAGGCATGTTATAAGCAGCAGCAGCAGCAAGGAATGCACCGGCCATACGCCCCAGAGACCAGAAACGCTGTCCTCTACACCTTTGGTGAGCCCAGACACCCCCCAGAGAACTCAGGGCCCAGCTCCCAGACACCCCCCCGAGAGCCCAGGGCCCGGCTCCCAGACACCCCCTGGACCTCCCCAGAGGCCCAACCTTCAGCCGCTCTCATCAGACCACACAACCTGCTCCAGGCTGCGGATGAGCTGCGCCGGGGTGAGCACCAGTTCTTCGCTGCCCCCATCCGAGTCCCCCTCCGGCCCCTCGCCGCCGGCCGTCGCCATCCCGCCAACAGCCGCTGCCTCCGCACATGCGCAGCCCGGCCCCGCCCCACTGCGCATGCTCGACCCGCCCCCGACCTGCCCGATCAGTCGCCGCTGCGCGCATGCGCACTGCGCGCCCCCGCTCCCGTGACCTGCCCCATTGCGCACGCGCGGCGCGCCCCGTTGCTCACTCCCGGCCCCACCGACTCCTCCCACTGCGCGTGCGCCGCGCGTCGGAGATTGGCGCGGGCGGGAGAAAACCATTCCCCCCCCCGGGGCTGCGAAACGCCGCTGGAAAACAAAGGTGGTTAATTAAACGCCGCTGGAAAACAAAGGTGGTTAATTAAACGCCCGCTCAGGACGCGGCGCCAGCTCCGATCACCAGCGAGCCCCTGCTGCTGCGGGAGCAAAGGGAATAACCCCCTCCCCCCGGAGAGCCCCGGCCTGCAGAGCAGCGCTGCCAAGTACGACACGGACACGGCTTAAGAAAAAATTTACTATTCCATCCTTCCGCCCGTATTGCGACAGAGGTGAAAGGCAAACACCGTTACAGTTTAGAAAAAAAACAAGTTTTATACAGTTAAAGTAGTGAACAAATATCAAAAAACAAGCAAAAAAATAAAGGAAAAAAAAAAAAAAAGAGAGAAGAATCATCAGTGGCTGAGTAGTGAGCCTGGAATTCCAGATCCAGTATTAGCACCTCCAGCACCACCCAACCCAGAGCGCTCCACCTGCTCTGCCCAAGGCTCCTTTGCTAAATCCTCGAATCCCTTCTCCCCTCGGACAGTGAGGCTCAGAACCTAAGCCTGGACAGCCTTGCTTCGAGAAGGGAAATGGATAGGAGAGAAAAGTGTTAAGCCGGGTTGTTTTTGTAGGAACTCGAGTCTTGCAGGTATTGCTGCGGAGTGCTGACGCGTGGGGGGTGCTAAAGAGCGCACGGTTCTGCTGCTGGGTGGTGTGCCAGCAGCCAGAGTTAAACTGTCTTACACAACATCTAACAGTTTGTCAAATCAATGTGTTTAGTTGGTTTTCTTTTTTTCCTATAAATTATATATAATAAATCCATAAAGAAACAGTTTTACACTTCACATATTCATCAGAGTAGGGTAGGAGTTGTTAACGTTTATTGGTTCAGCATCCATTTTACTGTACTTACTGTTTCAGGAATGAATAGACCCCCTCTTCTGGTGAGCACTGACAGATGCAATAACAGCACAGATACAGCAGTAGAAAAAACACCAGTACTAAAGTCCGGCTGATTCCTCCTAGGAACAACCGAAACACGGAAACAAGGAACACTTTGCCTTCGGGTTTTCCATGAGAATCAGCACAGGAAACAAAACGCTCGTTGCCTTGAGTCGCTTCTCGCCAGGCAGAGGCACCGCGCGTCCCCTCGCTCCAAGCGCTGACCTGGAGGGAAGGTCTCATTTCTGGCAAATTCCCAGCTCTGACTTGTAGCTTTCCAAAGCCCGACTGATGTACAGAAGGGTTTAAGAATTAGGGAGGGACAGCACTGCACTTACATGACTAAAACCAGACTTCTCCTGGGCTAAGGGCCCGTTTTTCTCAGAAGAGTACATAAATTTACTGCTTCTGCTTTTTCTTGAAGAAAAAAACCAAAACAAAAGAACCAAAAAACTAAAAAGTGATCTCATTGCTTAAAAGTTCATCACAAAATGGATGCTGGCCAGCTAGGTCACCCCACGTGGAGCAGTTTGAGGAAGTTAGTCCTTGTAGCAGATGGCACTGTGGAACTGGCAGCAGAGAGAGGAATGATGCTCTAAAGTAGGAGGTAGGGGAACTTTGATACAGCAAGTCCACTGCGAGCTATCTGCTGGAAAAGAAGTTTTGTGTTATTAGAAACTATCACTAAATAAAACCAACAAAGCCCTCCACGAGCTTTACGAAGCAGCATTTTCTGTCTGAGGAGGTATGCAGCAGGAAAGGAAGGGTTACCACGTACTGTGGTCACAGCGGGAACAGAAACAGCCACTCTGGTTTTCTTTTGTCCAATGGGACAATAAATAAAGACCTTTCCTTCTTTGTTTTGCTGAAGTGTCACCCTGGCAGCAGCAGTTCACTGCTCGGTCCCCTCTGGAGCAGACCAGCTGCCACTCAGCAGTACAGAGAATTGAATCTTCTGTACATTTTACCTTCTCGGTTCCAAGCGTAACGACTCACGTCCATTTGTTCAGGTTTATGGGGCTAATAATACTGACTTCTAAGCAAAATCCAAGGGGATCCTTAATGTGCTGTGGTTCTGACCTTGATTTCACAAGCGCTTGGAACACAGCAGCTTTTAAAATAGCCCCTGGGCTGAGGTGTGGGAAAGATCTGAAAGGAAAAGCTGGATCTTTGACGGCCGTCGAGGAAGAGCAGGTGCTAGAACAGCCCTGTCGGCCATTCCTGGATATTTATCTCCTGCTGTCAGTATGGAAACTCTTTGGAATTCCAAAGTAAGCACTGAAGTAGTGACCTATTTTGAAGTCTAGATTTATGGGTTAGTCTTCAGTTTGTCTGCTCGGAACCTTATGACAGAAAGACTTCATGAGAATGACAAAGATTCTTCTGTCTACAGAGCAGAGAACAAGTTTGGATGTAATACAGCACAAGTGGGGTTTATGCATATTTCCACAAGACCCAAATTACCTACAGGTAAATCTGCTGTCTTCTGATCTTAACATTCAGTGGTGTGATGCCAAGTACTGGTATTTAATCTGTGATTCTACGATTCTATTTCTCCTTGCTCAGAAAAGCCAGCCCAGACAAGATTTATACGACAGCCTTTGACATGAACCACTCTGATGCTGCGGCGGGGTGAAAGTTCCGTCTCAGCAGGATGGACTCTACCCTTTGGAGCACAGAGAGCAGGTTGAGACTGATCTAGTGTAAGGTTAACAGGTACCTGAAACTCCACAGTTTTATCTTCCGCTGCTCATACCTCTGTCTTCATAAATGGTAATTTCGATCTGCGCAGAAAAGCTGTTAGGGAAATGTACTGTAAAGAGATTACGAAAATGCAATCAAAAAAGAAAAAAAAAAAAGGGCAGAAAACCATTATGATTTATCACCTTTGATCTTTTTGCTTCATACCTGCTGTTTCAAGGCTACTTTCAGAGCTACAAGCACCAGAACCTGAGCTGAGGGTTGCAAAATAAACAACAGCCATTTGTTGCTTTCACACCATCAATTTCCATCCTACCAAGCTGGTCACTTTCCTCCAACTGGACCAACTGCATCTTTAGATGTCACTGAAATAGAGGAGGCATCTCAAGCACGGGAACTACTCTGCTTACAGTTACTGTGTTTTCAAGAAAGTCTCAAAGGACAGGTGCCAATTCTGCATTTTCATTGTCTTTCCCTGTGACAAGTCTTAATGTCCCAAAACCTGACCAGAGAACAGCACGCAATGCAGAGTAACAAGACTGATCACATGTTCTGCTCTATCGTGGATCAAGCAGGACCAGAAGGTGCCACACTAAGATAAACAGGTGGATAAACCGGGAGACAGTCTAAGAAACCAGAGAAGGATACAACTCTTAGTCCTCTCTCAATGGGGTCTGTCAGAAGGAGGCCCTGAGGAGCATAGATCTTCTCATTCTGTTCCTGAATGAACTTGGCAATTTTCTTTAGAACCTGGTAACAGAACGACACAGAAGTCACGGTTCCTTCATCAGGATCAAAGCCCTGGTGATACCACAGCGACACTGGGAGAACCCAGCACACAACCAGAGCTCGCATGGTTCCCCTGAAGCACGAGCGACCGTCAGGCTACTCAAATTAACACAGACAAGTCTGCCTGACGTACACGTGAGATCACTCTGCGGTAACGTCCAGATTCTATAGGGAATTTGTACAACAGTGGTGCAAGTCGCAGAAAACCCACCAAGAAACAGCTCTTTGGCAGACGTCAACGAGACATTCTGCTTTCCAAGGTAAACGAAAGCAACACACCTTTTCGTAATGCGTTTCCATGCACAAGAAGATGGTGTAGGCGGTCAGGCAGGCGAGACACCCTTCAAGGTAAGATTGGCCCCCAAGTTTTTCAGCTTCTGCATAGAGGTTGTTCAGTGTCCGGACAGTCTCTTCAAACTGCTGCCTGTCAATCTGCAAGAGATACCACGTTCAGCTGCCACGTCCTGCAGGTGTCAGAACCCATCAACATCTTCTGGTATCTACCTTCACTTAGTGCTCAGTTACACTTCCAGACTTTGCAGCCACTGTGTTTAGAGTCAAAGTCTGAAGGACACTGAGTTACAGACTCCATTAAACACCTGCCAAAGTGATTAGAATGATAGAATCATTGAATGGTGGGGGGTGGAAGGGACCTCTGGAGAGCAGCGACTGCAACCCCCCTGCCAGAGCAGGGTCACCCAGGGCAGCCCACACAAGAACAGATCCAGCTGGGGCTGGAAAGGCTCCAGCGCAGGAGACTCCACAGCCTCTCTGGGCAGCCTGGGCCAGGCTCTGTCACTGGACAGTCAAGAAGTTTTTCCTCATGTTGGGGTGGAACTTGCTGTGAACTTAGACCAAGTCTGAATTCCAACAAAACACCAACACAAAACAATTAAGAATGTAACTAATCCAGTGTGCAATTCAATTAAAAAAAAACCCCAAAAAACAAAACAGCTTAATTCATACACACAGATCTGTTAAATTAAAATAAGCAGCTGGGGAGTGGAATCACAGATCTTACTCTTAATAAATCAACAACACCTCGGTGCTGCTGCAGTGCTTGTCAAACAAGCTCTTAACAAACCAATACAAACCAAAACAAAGAAACAAGGAAGAGAAGTGCAGTGAGAAAAGGAAGAGGCATTAGCAAGCACTGTCTCTTTTGCTACATTACATCTGGGGCCATCAAATAAAAAGAAAACACTTGAGACAGCACTTGTGAGGCTACTGAACAAGCTCAGCAGCACTGGCTGGACTCTGAGAGGACAGAGCCAGTGCAGGGCAGTACAACACACGCTTTGTTCTCACTGACATAACAAACACGTTCTGTTTCACTGCCACAGAAAGCAGCTGCCTTCCCCAGGGCGAGGGAAAGCGCAGAACACCAGCCTTTCACAAGCACTGAACAAAAGTGTTTGTAACTATTTTTTGCGTAGCATTTCGCTGTATTAGAAGTATTTGCTGACCACAAATGATCAAAAACGTCACCTGGACAACAAAATATGCTTTTAGGTCAAAAAAATAAACAATATCCAAAGCAAGATATGCCTTTAAACTTTGAAATCGTGCCTCTCTCACGCTGGGCGTGGGGCCGGAACAAAAAGAGAGGATTAGAAGTCGCCTGGAACTTCAGAGACAGATACAAGACCTCAGCAGAGAACTGCCGGGGTACGCCAGAGGAGCTGCTCCCGGGACAGGGGCACGGGGAAGAAACTCCCTCTCCCTTCTACACCTAAATGGCTTCCTTCGGTAAAGGAGCGGAGGTTTGTACGAGAGACCCCCTCCCAGAGCAAGGCGGGACGGGCTCGCGGCCCCGCGAGTCCGTGGTGACCGGTCCGCCCCCCGGCCTCAGGCCCAGTCACACCGCGGGCGGACGAGGGGCCCACCCCTCCCCTGCCGCCGCGCACACCGCAAGCTCCGAGTCCCGCGGCCGAGGCGAGGCGAGAGGCGGGGGCAGGCCCTGGGCTACCCGGAAGGCTCGGAGCGGGGCCGCCCCGCCTTACCCTGTTCTCCAGTTCGGCCGGGAACTTGCTCTGGAACTGGCACCGCGTCCCGCCGCTGTAGTCGCGCTGGATGAACACCTTGCCCGACACGGGCGCCTGCTGCGGCCTCATCGCGCCGCCGCCACCACCCGCTCCGCTCCGCTCCGCTCCACCGGCCGCCGCTCACTTACGGCTGTCGCAAAAGTGTCGGGAACGACTCCGCGCTGGGAAAAGGGCGGAAGCGCAGCCTGGCGCACGCGCCCGGGCGCAAGGCGGCGGTAACGCGCAGGCGCGGCCCCGCCTCTGGGGGCAGGCAGCGGCGGGGGGGGGTGCGGAAAGGGGCAGGAGTTGCGCATGCGCACCCACCGCCCATTGGCTGCGTGGCTGCGCTACGTACCCCGCCGGAGGGTACAGTCCCGCCCCGCGCGCGCTGGCGTGGCCCCGCCTCCCCCGTCCCGCGCGCAGATGCGGCACCGCCTTGACCGCGTTTTTCCCGCGCTCTCCGTACGCCCCTGGGGCCGCTGCCGCCGGTCGCCCCGGGAGCCAGCAGCTGGGCGCTGGCAGCCTGCGGCAGTTCCGCCTCCGCTGCCCCGGGTTTCGCTGATTTCTGGGTGTTTTCCTGGCAGCTCGGGCCGGTGGGAGCGAGCGCAGCGGCCCCGCAGCGTTTTCCCGGCCGGTTCTGTCGGGAAACTCCGTCGCTTCCCTGCCCGTTAAGCTGGGAGCTCGGGAGCCTCGCCTGCGCGCGGCGTGAGCGAGAGCAACGAGAGTTCAGCGTAAGGAACGGCTGGGCGCCGTGTTTCCCGGGACTCACCGGCATCCCCCACCCGCGGCTTTGTGCCTTCGCTGCTCCCCCTTCTGAGGGGCCTGGGCACGGGACGTGAGGGCAGCCGGCTGGGCAAGCGGCCCCGTGGCCCATGCCCGCACTCCCTGGAGAGGCGGCCGCCTGCAGCCCGTGTCGTCCCCGCCAGCCCCAGGCGCGGGGCTGCCCAGGACACGTTCACCTGGGCCAGGCCGAGCGAGGGTGGATGTGGGTGGGGGATGCCCCGTGGGCTTTCCGTGTCTCCTGCTCGTCTCAGTGTAACGCTCTCTGGAGCACGGGGGCTGGGGCTGGATCCGGAGGGGTGAACAGCATGGGGGCTTCAAGAGCAGCACCCCTCTGCTGGGGGCTTTTCCCCTCGCATGTAGAGCTTTGCATTGCTGGGCAGCCTCAGAGCTGCGGTGAGGGGCTGGAAAGGGCTGCCGCGTGTTTTTCAGAGCCTTCGGGAGCCCGGGGGTGTGTGTGTGGTGGGCACCAGGGCAGCAAAGCTGCAGAGAGAAGTTTTAGTTTGAGAATTCTTTAGGCAGCAGGAAATTCACACGCTATAGCTACGCAGCCTCTGGACCTCATGACGTTATTTTAAAACGTTTTAAATCCTGGGAACCGTGAGGCGAAGGTGAACCTCCCCGGGAGGTGGAATTCTGCTGTTCGGTGTCACAAGTGCCGTAGGCTCCCCAGAAACTGAAAAATCCCAGCACCCTCTCAGCTAATTCAGAAACCGGGGGAAGTGGAGAATGACACAGCTCGTTCAAGTCTGGAGGTCTTCAAGGCAAGCTATGCCCATGGGATTAGGGATAAAAAAACTGCAGACCTTAATTAAGAGCACAATTACTGAGCCTGGGCTGAAGCCAGCACGGTCCTCGGTGAGTGCTTTGTGAGGTCACCTGTGGGAGATACTGGGAGGGAGCCTTTCTGCAAACGCCACCGGTGAGTGATTAACGTTTGGCTGCGTTAAGTGCCGGAGCGCTTCGCAGAAGGACTCATGAGCTGGAGGTCTGGTGGCAGCAAAGTCGTTCAGACTCCATCAGCCAGAACTGGAATGTCTTGGTTGGGTCCTCCCCGTGTAATCCTTGCTCCTAGAGCTGTGACTTGTGCAACTGAAGCCGCTCTCTTGCCTTCAGCATTCTTGAGCCTTTCTCTGGAAGTTGTGAAATCATAGATGATGGGAAGATGCTGTTGCAAGCTTCAGAAGTTAGCTAATCAGTGACATGTTTATTTCAACTATTATTGGACACCGGCACTTGGTGAATGCAAAGTAAAGGGAAGCAAAGCATTTGGGACATTCAGTTTCTTTGCTTCCTACAGCTGCTCCTTCTCAGTCTGCTGAAGCTTTCTGTTCCGAGATGACACACGGGAGCAGAGTTCCCAGACATCTCCAAGAGGAACGACCTCAAGTGCAGACACGCTGGCTTGGGCCACACGCCATCTACCAGCTCAGCATCAGAGCAGTCTGGAGGGCCTGACCTGCTTCCTGTGAACCAGGGCGCTGATGGGGAGGTGTCCCCAGACCTTGGCAGGGCCCACGGAGGGAGGACGCGGTGCCAAGCCACATGCTGCGGCTGTGTAGGACCTGCCAGGATGCTGTGCGGGGATGGGGGGGTGTCTCAGCGACAATGGCTATCCCAGGCTTGTGTCTCCAGCTTTATCTCGAGCTGTAGGTGAAGCTGTTGTCAGTCATCCCGGGAGCACAGCCTGGCTGATGGCAGGCGGAAGGCGGGTCCAGTGCGCGGGTGGTTGCGGTGCCCGGCCGGTGGCTGTCGTAGGTGCTGGCTGATGAGATGAGTGGGGGGCACCGGCTGTGCCACACCAACAGGTCAGAGGCATGGTGGTGATGTGGGGAAATGACAGAGGGTGGGCTTCTCTCCGTGTGGAGGCTACGGAGATCCTGGGCATTGGGCTTGAATTAACAATCACTGAAGTTCTTTGCCGTCGGCGCAGGTGGGTTTTGGCCGTATGACGTGTCCCTTCGTGCCACCCCTGAATGGGGACTGCAGCCATTCCCCGAGGTGCAGGGAACCAAGCTTCCCTCGACATTCCCTGGTTTTCCATACCTGCCAGCAGTGCTTTGTCTTCCTGCAGTGTTTGTGGAGATGGGTTACAAGTTTTGACACACGTACTGACAGTGAATCTGAGGTGGTACGAGCTCAGCTCTTGCCTGCAGGACTGTGGCATCTCAGCTTGTGTTCCTGGTTTAAAAACAAAATAGTGGCAGATGGGGTGTTGCAGCACAAGGTGAGTATATTCACAGCATCGTCGGGGTTGGAAGAGACCTCGAAAGATCATTGACTCCAACCTCCCTGCCAGAGCAGGGTCACCCACGGCAGCCCACACAGGAACAGATCCAGGTGGGGCTGGAAAGGCTCCAGAGCAGGAGACTCCACAGCCTCCTTGGGCAGCCTGGGCCAGGCTCTCTCACTCTCACCATGAAAAAGTTTCTCCTGATGTTTCCCTGGACCCTCCCATGCTCCAGCTGCACCCCTTGCCCTGTGTCCTGTCACTGGACATCACTGAGAGGAGGCGGTGCTGTCAATGGCCATGAGCTGTCCATGTCCCTTCCAGGAGGATAAACCCCTGAACACCCTTAGCCAGGGGAGGAGGGAGGGGGACAGGACTGCTCTGGCCATGTGCTGGGTTTGCAGCTCCAGGGTCTGCTGAGAAGAGCAACCAGTCTGGACTTTGTGTGTGGCCATCACCTTGGGAGCTTCGCTTCTTTTGCACTCCCCCAAAATGCAGATGCTGTTTCTAAACTGCTGGGAGTGTCAGGGCAGCCGGGGGCCTGAGCACTCGCAGGTTGGGTGTGTGGCAGCTGTACGGGCAGCAAGGTCTGGACCAGCCCTTCCAAGGCCTCAGAGAGTTTTCTGGGAGGTCCTGGCACTCTGAGACACCCCCCCCCCCCCAATCAGGGCTCTCCAAGTGAGACACCCTGAGCCCAGAGCCAGTGGTGTGGGGCTCTGGCTGCAGTGTCTCCCTGCTGGCACCGGACAGCTGCGGGGGAATCGCCCTCCTAAAGATCACACAGAGTCTCTTTTAAGTGGAAATGACTGGGGTTTTTTCACAGTTAGGTGGAGCAGGAATAATGAAGCAGTGCCACAGCCATCGCTATCTTGTACCCAATTGCCAGAGTTCAGGCTGGCAGGGGTTACTTCATTGAGCTATTCTGCTAGTTTTTCACTTTCTTCTGCTAAAAAGCTGGTAATGTTTGCGCCTCCCGTCACAAGGGGTGTAGAAATCTGTTTGCAGAGGAGCCCAAGTCGGTCTGTGGAGTTTGTGGGCAAATAAATCCCAGGAGTGGCTGCTTGGCTATAGGGAGAACACACGGGGGTGGCAGACTGGCCCTGTGGGCGTCCAGAGCTGTGCGGGAAGGAAGCAGCACAACAGCATTTTAAAGATACATTTTTCTCTTTGCATCATTTAACTTTTGTCTGTTTGCTCTCCAAGTGGAAGCTGCGCTCACTTGGACGAGAGGCTGGGAAGGCTGCTGGGAGAAGATGCAGCCAGCAAGGGTGGGTATCACTGTCCCTCTCTGGTCATATGCTGAGCACGGCTTGAGAGAGCTGGGGGGGCAGCCTGGGAGTTTGTGAGACTTCCAGGAACGCTGCGCTTTTAGTATTTGCAATTTCCCTTTGCGTGTTGGCCAAGCCGAGCTGCTTCATTCACGTCACACCAGAGTCTGGTGCAGCATTCTCCTGCAAGAGGACTTTTGATGGCCCAGATGAATTCATTGCCAGTGGAGCAGCAAGAAGCATTAACCCTTAATCCTCAGCTAGGGGAGCCAGCGGGCGGTAAGAGGACCCCGGCTGGGGAGGCAGGACTCCCCGCTGCCAGGGAGGGCTCTACAGCTGCCCCCTTGGCTGGCCACGTGCGTGTGGACTGGGACAGCCCAGGCTGCGTGGTCCCAGGCTCAGGGGCATGTATTCCAGATCTGCTGCCCCACCAGTGTCCAGCACCAGCTGCCTCGGAGAGGTGCAAGACACGGCTGGTGATGGGACTACCCCCAGCTGTCAGCAAGGAAGATGAACCCAGGCTGGTCTTTCCAGCAAAGCAGTTCTGGGTTGGGATTGCTCACCACTGTTGAAAGTCGATTTCAGCCTTCCCCAGGAAGGAGGGATGGGTTCTGTCATCCCTGGCTGGGGGTGGGCACAAGGCTGGCAGGTGTCAGGGTAGCATGGCTGATACGGGTTTGTGAGGCTGCGAGTTCCCCCTCTCCCACGGTCTGTAAATATTTACAGAGGGAGCAGGTTTCTGATAAAATCAGACAAATATATATATGCTGAGGCCAGCTGGCAGCAGAAGCTCGATAAACTGAGGCTTTAGTGGAAGGGTGATGAACTGTCAGAGCAGCTTGCTGGTGGCTGCCAAGCGTTCTCCATCACCCCTTGTCTCGCTCTTTCCAGCCTGAGAGGCAGTAAGTGGGGGGCTGGTGCAGAAGGGGCTCTCTGATCTGCAGGGGTTCTGCATCCTTACATCCCACCTGGTGCTGGGACTGGTGAATCATTTGTTGTTCCCTGCCAACTGCACACCGTTCAACAAGAAGGAAATAAACACAGGAATGTTTTATTTAGTTTAGGTTTTACAGAATATAATGAGCAGTCTCCGTGTCATACTCTGGACAAAAGTAGCAATTTTGCAGCAATATAATGTGATAAACAGCACTGTTGCTGCCCCAGACACGTGCTCTGGGGACAGGTCTGTGCTGGCTGCATCTGGTGGAGTCTGGGCTTTGTTGTGAGCGGGGGGAGGGACGCCTTTGCAGGGTTCCCTGCTTGCTCAGGTGTCATCTCCAGAGGAGGTACTTGCCATTTCCAACGGTGGCCGTGGCCAGCTGAGCCCTGCCAGGAGTCTGGCAGCCAGAACTGGGCTTCCACCCACAGCCTGGGTACAGACCCTTGCTGCCCTCAACCCCTGCCTGCCTCCAGACCACCCCAGTGGGCAATGGAGCCAGGCTGCCTCCTCCCCACCCCCTGCTTCAGAGGGGAGCAGGGCACCCAGCTTCCTCTTGCCCAGGTGCTCTGCCTTGTGCCACTTTGCAGATGTGAGATTGATGCTCTGGATTTGTTTAGGGAAGAGATAAGGGAGGGAGCAAAGAAGGAAACCAGGCTATGCCTGGATATTCTGATGATGATGATCTTCCCTTCCCCCCCCCCAAGGAACAGCCTGAATTAATTAACCCTCTAGCACTCCATAATGAAGGCTAATAAACACCTAATAGTTTTGTTTGAACAAACAACTGCACAGACCATAGGAAACCCCCAGTCTGGTGGTGTGACATGGCAGGGGGTGGGGGAAGCCCAGGGAGTACAATGCTGGGGCCGCCCCCAGCTCTCCCCACCTGAGCACAAGATCCAGCCCCATCCCCCTGTGCCTGGGCTGCTCCACAGCCTGGCTTCCTGCTGCCACCAGCCCTGCAGACTTGTGCTGGCTCCTCTTGCCACCACAGCCAGGTCATGGTTTCCCTTCCCTACCTCCCTAGTGCCCGTGGCTGCTCAAGATCCCCTCTCTCACCGCTGCCAGCTGTGGGGCTTGGTGCCCCATCCAGCTCTTCTCCCAGCGCTGCACGGCTTTGTTGACAGGTCATGGAACCATCGAATGGTGGGGGTTGGAAGGGAGCTCTGGAGAGCCAGAGCAGGGGCACCCAGGGCAGTCCACACAGGAACAGATCCAGCTGGGGCTGGAAAGGCTCCAGAGCAGGAGACTCCACAGCCTCTCTGGGCAGCCTGGGCCAGGCTCTGTCACTGGACAGTCAAGAAGTTTTCCCTCCTGTTGAGGTGGAACTCGCTGTGTTTCAGCCTGTGACCATCACCTCTTGTCTTGCACCACAGAAAAGAGATTGGCCCCTTCCACTCGACACTGACCTCCCAGCAGGACTTTTGCTCCCGGCAGGAGCTGGGTTCTGCTGTGCAGACCCTTCCTGTGCTGCCCTGGCCGGGAGCCTGGGGCCAAGGTCCATGCAGGTGGCAGGGCAGTGTAGTGCAAGCTGCAGAAACCACGCTGATCCCAAAAGGTGCTGACCCTTCTTTGGGCACCCAGACCCTAAGTGTGGTGAAAACAAACTGGACTCATTCTTCCCACGAATGCCATTGATCAGCATCTTGGCTCGAGCGCGGCGCTACGTCCGCAGCCTGTCGTAGCTGGGTTTGAGCAGTATTATGAACCCAAGCCCCGAAGGAAATGCACCCACAAATATTCTGCTTAAAATACTGCACCAGATGGACCGCATTTTCCTAACCTTTCGCTGGTTCCAATGTGCAAACAGTTAAGATCATCATGTTAACATTTTCTCAGATGTTTTATGTGCATATAAAATTTTCTCAAAGAATGTGCTTTTGAATGCAAGGTTTTATCCAATTACAATTTTACTAGAGTTTATAAAAACATTAAAAATATGTTTTCAGGGTGTCTGAGATGCTGCCGTCTTTCCTAGCAAACTCTGAAGCTCTTGCAATGGAATGTAATTGCTATGACGTGGGAGATGTCTCTGGAATTTTTGTGATCAGGTGAATGTGCTAATTCTTCAGTCACCTCCGAAAACAGTAGTTAACTTTGAGACAGTTAAGAATAAATACATTCCTTCTCTGCACCAAAACGTTCTCTTGCTTTCTGTCTGGGGCTAAAGGCTTCTGCAGGCATGAATGGATTGAACCAGATACTAAAAATACAACTTAAGAGCTCGGGGCAACTCTTCAATGGACTGAGTTGTTTAGCTTCTCTCCCAGCGTAAGAATAGATAATAAGTGTAAGAATAGATCCCTCCTATCCTGCGTGGCAACTTCAGCCTCTTGTCGGCAGGCTGCTGGAGTGGTGAAGTGAGAACACCGTTTTTCTTTGCTTAACTGAAAGCCTGAATCAAGAGATTCCAACCTGAATAAAGGAGATTAATGGAATTTAATGGATGTTCATTTAAAGACATCTACCGTTGGGCTTTTGGGATGGAAAAGATGGCAAACGCTGTAATCACCGGGAGTCTTCTAGGGCTGCTGTGTGGACTTGAAGGCCGAGCGTCGAAAGGTTGATCCCCTAATCTCTCTGTTTCTGAAGAAAAGATCCGTGTATTTAAGTAGTTTGTAATTTTAAGAGGCTGATTCCTATTTTAAGATGGTGAGTTAGAATAAGACTTAAAATTACATAGCAAGTGTACTTGGAGGTTTCCCACGGGACAGGCAGCGAGGGCAGCAAGGCTCCTGCCCCAGCCCTGCCTGGGGAGGGTCATTTGAACCCGTACCAGTGGGGATCTCGCTCGGTGTTTACAAAGGAAAATCAAGCGCCAAGAACGGGGTTGTGGTTGTTACTTGTAAGGCAACCTGGCTGTGATCTGAAGGCTGCAGATCCTGCCTCGGAGAACCACCGAAGGTCACCGCTGCCTGCAGACGCTGTTCTGCTCTCACCACGGGCTGGGCTTCCCTCGCTCGACCCCCCCCAGGTTGGCCGGGTATCACCGGACCCCCGTGGGACCTGGCGCACTGCAGCGGGGAGCCAGCAGTACCCGCTCCCAGAGCAGCTCGGAGAGGGGAGGCTGCTGGGACCTGTCGGCAGATGAGCTGGGTCCCCGAGAGCCCAAGGCTCGGAGGAACGCGGCTGAGTCGGGTGCTGAACGTAACCCCGCTCCAGCTGGATGTCTCTGGGAGAAGCCGGCGACGCGAGCTGGCTCCTGGGCCACCAGCACCCTCTGCTCGTGGCGCGTGCTGGCAGCCAAGGTCCCGCTCCTCTCTGCCGTGAGCAAAGCTGAGATGCTGGAGGGCCACCAAATCCTCACTGTTAATGAGCAGAGGTCCCCAGCCTGATGTGACCACAGAAACCTGGGGCTTGTGGAGGAGACAGGAGGACTTTTGAAACAAAGAGTCTTTCAGGCCACCTAATGCCGTATAGATCCAAGAGGACAAATCGAATTTACAGGCATAGCTTAGATTGGGAGATACGCTCGGAAAGCCAATTTGTTTCATTTTATAGGCTTGAAAGATCCTAAGTCAGGACTCCCTGTATGGTTTGAATTAGGTTTGGATAGTGGTATTCTGGAAAGCCAGATCTGGAGAGGTTTTCACTCAGGGTGTTTGTAATCGAGTAGGGGCCATCTAGCATTTCTGCAATGCTTTCAGCAAAATATTCCATGTCTGCCCAAAATCCGAGCTTCCTCATGGTTAAGGAAATGATGAAGAGCTGAAAATGGAGATATCTATCTCATATTCCACATGTATATCAACAGAGAAAGTGGGAATTTCAAAGGGTGCTTTAAAAGGAGAAACAAAAAACAAAAAAGAAGGGAGCTCTAAGTAGTATCAAAAAATGAAGGTTTATTTTCTCTACCAGCTTGTGCTATTAACAAGGTTGTCAGTTTTATTGTCTGTGACCGTGCAAAACATAAAAGCTGTAGGGAGCTGCTGTGTGAAACCTCAGTAGTGGAAAAAAGCTTTCTGTGGCAGAGTGCAGGGGCCGGTGGGGGGAGATGCCCCCCCCCCAGGCCATGTAAAGGGCACAGCCACTTATTTCTGGGATTCTGTTTTGGCTGCTTCTGTCTCTGTGTGAACACCAGACCCTCTACCAGTCCATGCAGCAAAAACACGGCGAGGCGCCGCGATGCCCCACAGGCTTTTCAGTTCCAGCTTCCTCCCTCGCATCCCTCGCCAGCCGGGGTGGCTCTCCCAGCTCCACCGCTGTCGTGGTTCCAGCACATCCAGCTGGGGAGCGGGGCACAGCGGGATCCCCAGCATCCTGTGCATCCCCCGCGTGCTCCGTCGCACGGGACCTGCTGCGGCCAATGGGTTGGTGTGAGCCACGCGTGGACCTGGGGGCAGCTCGTGGTTGTTTGGTTTCCACCATCTCCCACTGGATCCTTCTGAGCTGCGGCAGCATCCATTCCTCCGTCCTCGCCTGTGAGGAAGGACGGCCCCGGATTGTGAGGGGCCACAGCAATTTGGTGGCGGTCTGAACAGGGTTTTGACTGCAGGGCTTGGAGGTGGTGGGTCCATGTGCTGACAGAAACAGTCCTGGCTCAGGTGAATCTGCTGAGATGATCCCAGCGCCATTTGCTATGCTCCAGCTCACGCTGCTTGGCCACAAGGCTCCAGTGACCAAAGTCTTCCTCCTGGGCTGGTGGGAATCCATTTCACCCATTCTCCAAGGCGAGGAGCCACCATGGCTCCCAAGCCCCTCAGCTCTGGGACGTGTTTTGTGCCCTGCAACCTGAGAGCAGCAAGGAGACCGTTTCAGCAGAGGGCTAAGCCCCTGGCTCCCACTGCTGAGCTCAGCTGCCAGAAAAGTTCCCCGGGAAGTAGCACAATCTTTGTTTGGTCATTAAAGCAGAAAAAGAAAGAGGGAATCTTAGGAAATGCTTGAAACGATTAGGTGATCTTAACTCTAAGGAGCTAAACAAATGCAAAGCAATTCCCTCCCCCCCAGCCCCTCGTGCTGCTGTAGAATGTAATCTCATTTCTAAACACACAATTACAGAAAATAAAAAGAAAAGAAAAGAATAATTAATTTCTGCTTCCTCATGCAAATCCTCTGACCAATCATTTAGGGATCAGGGGCAATTCAGCTTCTTGTGCAAATTCCAAACTGAAGGCCTGAAAAAAGCAAGTGAATGGATTTACTTTTCTAAGAACCAGAATTAACAAAGGTTCCATTTTCCATGGTTATGTGCCTGGCCAGACAGCCCTTGCTGACAAGCTCTCAAAAAACATGTGTTGGCCTGTTGAAAAGGCCCCAGTGTTGACTGACAGACAATTGAAGTGACAAATTGTTTCATTGTACTTGGCAGGGAGAGCGCTGTATTAGATAATTATGGCGAGGAGGGAAGCGACAGGTCACAGGTCAGAAGACACGTCTGACCCTGTTTTCTGAAAGCCCTGAAAGGAGCCCGCGCCCGGGAGAGCAGCGTGACGCTGCTGGCGGTTTCTCTTCCCGTTGTGATGATTAAGAGCTAACGAAGATGGAGCGGGGACGGGCTCGCTCCCTGCTCGCCCCGGTCCCGGCGGCTCCTGGGAAGCGGGTGCCGGGTTGGGTGGCAGCTCGGTGCCATGTGCCAGCCCGTGGTGCCAGGAGGGTGAGCTCTCCCGCGGTGCCCGCTATCCCTCGCCAACTCCGGCGCTGCCCGACGCGTCGCCCGGCTGCTTTTGGCCGCTGCTGCCCGAGCGCGCTCGGCCGTGGCGCTGCAGCCCTGGCCACGGCTCCGTCTGACCCCGCTGCAGGTGGGTGCTGTGCCCCCGTGCCAGCCTGGACACCGCATCGGCCGTTGCTCGCGCAAACACAGCGGCTGTGCAAGCGCCTTTGAGGCTGCGCCAGACCCGTTCACACCGGACAACCCCGAGAGCATCTCGGCAGGTCCGTGTTTCGAACTGGCAGAAAACGTGTGATGCCCGGTCCTGATTCCCGTCCCAGGCGGGTCTCGCTCAGGCACCGGCACCTTCCTCCTGCAGCCCGCGTGGCTCAGCCTGCAAGCACCAGTGGGACTAACCCGCGCTCACTGGGACCTGCTTTTTTTTGCTGGCTGCAACAGAGTACAACTAATAATTATTGAAGCCTCTCTCCCACCATAGAAATAAAATACGGCGTGGAATCTCAGCACAGCTACTCCATTGAGAGCGCTGCTCAACTGAGTAATACCAATAATTCAAAACAGATGAGCCAAAGGCTCCAACACTATAGACTTAGTATCCCGATCTGCCCTGACCCCTGGAACTCGCTGAAAGTTACCTTGAGACTCGCCAGAGCTCTTTGTAACTTCTGTGAGGGTTATTTATTGCAAAGTCATAAATATTTGTTATGGATTTTCTCCATCAATCTACAAAATGAATTAGGTTAGAAAAAATTTATGTACTTGGAATTTAGGCATGTGTTTCTCAGGCAGGGGAGGAAAAGTAGGATCTCCATTGTGCAGAGGACGGGCTGC
Source organism: Megaceryle torquata (assembly GCA_024611175.1). Taxonomy (NCBI): domain Eukaryota; kingdom Metazoa; phylum Chordata; class Aves; order Coraciiformes; family Cerylidae; genus Megaceryle; species Megaceryle torquata. Next base: position 9,022 of record JANIJG010021948.1, on the reverse strand, counting down.
TGCAGAGCTTTGGGCTCTGCTGCCTCTGTTAATGAATTCCCTTCCGCAAGCGGTTTAAAATGCACAGTACGGTTGAGAAGGGGTGGAGAGAGGGAAGAGGTTCTTCTTTAAATCTCTCTTAAAATCTTACACAGAATTATTTATGGGGGAAAGAAAAGTCTATTTCCCTTTTCTCCCTCCTGGGTGCCCTGTGATCCCATTAACAACCTGAAATTCAGGGGCTGTTGTGCCCCAGGAAACCAACCTCAAGCCAACATCTCCCCTTCTCCCTCAGAAGCTGGCACCAGCACCAGCGGGGTGCTATGGGGACGGAGGGGGAGCGCTCGGCCTCTTCCCTTCCCACCCCAAGGCACGGCCACCTCTGGGCAAAGCCTCCACATTTTCCCACCCCTTAGACAGTGGACATGGGAACGGGGCTGTTCCTGCCTTGCAGGCACCTTTCTGATGAATTAAAAACTTTTTTATTCAAGAAGGTGCTTAAGCAAGACCTTAACTTCAAGGATGCTTTGAAGTTCCCTGGTGTGGTGGGATTTAGTCACCGGTGGATGTTGGACCTGGGTGGTTGAAGGGGGTGGTGGTGGGAAGTGGGATAGGTCCCCCGGCTTTGCCTGGGGAAGCTGGCTGGGGTCTGCAGGGTGGGAGGGGAGTGTGAGTGCAGTGGGGGGGTGAGGCAGGAGGTCCTTCATCCTTGTGCTCTCTGCAGGGAGAAGCTGAGAGCATCCCTCAGCCCTTGAAATTCTGTGTTAGCCACGAAATGGCAGCCTGCTATGTACCAGAGCTGCTTGTTCACGTGCTAATGTGAAGTGAAATACATTTTTTTTTCTCCTCAGGACTCAGGGGCTGTGTTTTTCTTTGCATTAGTTTTACAAGAACCCCAGAAATTCCCAGAAGACCCCAGGGGATCCCACAAATCTCGCCGACACTTTTAAGCTGTTTGCACTCGGGGAAACGAGCTGCTATTTTAAGAGGTTATTGCTAACAAATAAATCTGACTGCCTTTTTTTGGTTGTTGTTGTTTTAAAATCGTTTGTAGCAGCTGTACTTGTCCTGGATGTAATTTCAACAAGCACAAGAGAGAATCTGCCTCGGTTCTCTGTGCTGGCTTTTCCCAGTCCCCATGTTACCCGTCATCTGAGCACAGACTAGGATGGGGAATGGGAACTTTGCCCTCGTGGACTCTCCTCCCTCCTTCTGCCTTCACTCTGTGGCAATACCTCCAGCCCTCACATGGTGGTTTCCACCGTCTGTAGCCGCCTGAGCCTTGGCAGATACCCCAGCCCTGGCAGATGCCCAGCTGGCCCTGCAGACATGTAGAAGGTGATCAGGAACAGGACTCAATGCAGCGCCTTTCCCTGCAGAGAGACACGTTTTCACTGTTCCCCTCTGAGCTCAAGCTGGGAACCGTCCCTGCACCCTCATTTTGCTTAACAGCTCACTGGGGGGCAGGATCCTGCACCTCCTTCTCAACTGCCACAAAGTCACTGCACGGGACCCGATCGACTCTGTGTCCCTGTGGCGATTCACGCACAGGCAGTAAGTCCTGCTCTCCCATGTCTGTCTGTCCAGCCACCCAAAAGCTCTTGAAAAGGTTTGCATGAATGAGCTGATCTAGCTTTGTTTCTGCTCCTGTGATTTGCCCTTTACCCTTTGGCCTTTGCCCAGCTCTGTGGCCAGGGGAGCAAGGGTTTGGCCACAGATCACTGCACAGCTGGCCAGATGCTCTCACAGAAGCACAATGAGCCGTGGTGGAGCCGAGCAGCTCCTCCTGCTCCCCGGCCCTGGGCACGGGCACACTTGGTAAAACACTGAACACAGCATTTTTCTCCCAGTGCGAGGAAGACTCCAGCACAGGTCCCGTGCGTGGGCTGCGCACGACGCTGCCCCAGCTCTAGGGGAGACGGGTGCTGCTTCCCCCTGCATTCTTGGCCCTGCGCCCCATCTCCATCCTGCTTTTCTTTCGCTGTGCCTGTGCTGATGCAGCAAACCCAAGGCCCTGCCAGCCCTGGCTTTTGCTCCTGGGCGTGAGCCCTCAGTGCCAGGGTGGACGTGGCAGCTCTCAGCTGGCGTTGTGGGGACGGTGCCTGTGCTGCTGGTGCAGCCTGGCTGTGGCAGGATGTTTGTGCACGCCACTTGGCTGACGTGCTCTGCAGGTGAAGAGCAGGCACTCTCTGCTGTCCTCTTAGGTCTGTCTGCAGCATCTTCAGTTGCAGGATTGTTCTCTTGATGCTCTGCACGTCACCCTTGCCCTGCTGTGCTCTGCCTGCCAGCTCAGCCTGGAGCCAGCTGGGCCACTGGCAGCACCAAGGAGCTGAGCGCTGAGGTCCTGGCATGCGGGCGCTGGTAGACGCTTGTCGTCTGGCTGGCTCGTGGGTCGGCACTCCTCATAGCCTCCCTTCTCTCACGAGTGTCCCTAGGAAGAAAGAGGCCCCCCTCTCATTTCTGGCCTATTGCCTAGCTACTGGGACTCTGTCCTGTGCAGGTGATGCCACCGTCCCTGCTCGTAGGTAAGGTGGAAAGAGCCGGGTGTGCAGAAGACCCGTGTGGGCTTTCTTTGTGTAGGTGTGTGCCAAACAGCACCTAGATCACAGCGACAGCCCCGGCCACACGTGCAGAGCGGGGTACGTGCACGGCTGCTTGCTCGGGCACACACCTCCCGCGGGCTGGCGGGCGGCACAGAAAACAGGCTCTGGGCAGATGACTGTGCGGGGTAACATAGTAGTGGAATAAGTTGACAGAAGGAGCATGACACCGGGAGCTATTTGTTCGATCAATGATTTACCAGATGTGTACACTGTACTAAAGGCTTGTAAACATACTTTAATGGCCAGCTGTAAATCCAGGCAGTAGCAGTGCCAGCTTCATCTCCATCGGACGTGTTTTAGGAAGAGCGGGGTAAGGGCTCTGAATCACTTTGTTATAGTCTCTGTCAGCTCTGCAATTGTCCCTGTAAATCAAAGAACCAATGTCCTTAGGTCAAAATTATTTGAATGTCAGGAAAGGTTTTATGACCAGCAGCTTTTCCTTTTCTGGGTTCCCTGCAGCTTCTTGTCTTCCCCAAATGGCATCTCCAGAACATTGGGTTTCCGTCCCAGTGCCCCAAGTGCGTGGCTGTGTTTTCACTGACTATGTTGGAAGTCTCTTTTGTTAATCACTGAAGCAAAGCATCATTAGTGAGAAGTGCAGAGTGTACACAAAGAGGAACTTGCCAAATTACTAATAAGCAGAAACTCCATCCATCTTAATGAGACAGGGTTAAGAAAATAGCAACCTAGAATATACACAATGGAGCCTTTCCATCCTATTTATTTATTCACGTTAGAAAGTTCAGAACTCCATCTCCAGTGCTGCTTAGAGATTGTCCCAGGGTTTCCAAACCACAGGCTATTTACACTCTTGCAAATCACTAAGCATGAGAAAGATAAATAAATAACTGGATGGATGGCTCAAAAAATTATTAGACAGAAGATAAATATTTGGTGTCCAAACAACTGAAACACCAGCACAACAGAACGCTGGTTCCAGCCTCTCTTCACTGCTCAGCAAGTCAAGTCTGCACCAGGCAGCAGATGAAGGGAGTGCTTGGTTCGTGGCGGGGCAAGAAATTGTCCCTGCAGGTCGGGGAAGGGATGCCACGCCGTGCCAGCTGTGCAGTGCTGGCTGCACGGTGCTGGTCGTGCGGTGCCGGTTGTGGGGTGCTGGTCAGGCAGTGCCTGGCACAGGCAGCTGGCACTCCCGGGGTGCTGCTGCACCATCATCTGCATCTGCATTCTGTTATGAGCGCAGAGGAGGGCTGGGAAGAAGCAGAGAGGGGCTTTCATTTGAGGAAAGTCAGGGAAAAAATACAAACCTGTTTATTTTCTGGGGTTTGTTACAGAGGGCCCAAAGAACAACTCCCAGAACCCCCAGCCAACAGCCTGGTTTTCCTTTGGGACCGAGAGATCTGGTGAGCTCCCAGTGAGCTCTCAGGGCCCCCAGGTAATTCACATGCTCTCCCAGTGACTGATGCAGGTACCAGTTAAGGACTCTGTGGTCCCCTTGGGGTTTGTTCGGCCAGGTCTGCAGGACTGAAGAGCTGTGATGGGCTGGTCCTGCTGCGGTTCCTGATGATGTTGCAGATTTCAGCAGCAACATTTCAGAGGACCCTTCCATGTGCAGCTCCACGGGGAGCTGCTGCCCAACTGCCATGTGCAGAGCAGATCTCGTCCATCTCTGGTGATTTCATGGTACGTTGGTTACGTGGAGAGAGGATAGCTACAGAGTGAGAAGCATGAGAAGGCTTTCCTTGTGGTGGGCAGGTCTCCAGCTCCCTTCCTTTGGGGTCCTCACCAAAGCAGCCAAGTGCCCAGTCACCACGGGACTGCTCCTGGGCTAAGGCCCCATCACATGGGCCCGGTGGTGTGATTTATAGCTCCCCAGTGACTTGCAGCACTTCCCCAGGTTACTCTGGCAACGCAGAAGGGGTTTTGCACCCACACCGAGGTGCCTGCACACCTGTGCTCCCCAGCCACATTCTTCTTTTGTTGGGTAAGAAACGACTTGCAGTGCATTTCACACAAGCAGCTCAGCTGCTGGCTATTTTATTGAACGCCCGTGCTCGCTGTATGTTATTCAGACAAACTTTATATATGCTACAGACCCTCTCAGCAGCCTGCACCTGGTCCAGGGCAAAGCTGAGCCTCAGAAAGAAGAATGTGCTGTAATGCAGCAAGTTATTACAGGATAAATATTTATAAGCCCCTGTAAATATTTGCCATCAGTTCCCTCCTGGGACCAGGGGCAGACGGTCAGAGTTTCAGCATTGCTGAAGGCATTAGCTGTTGTAGTTCTTTATGTGTTATCTCAGCTAGTAAACCCTTTGTTGATTGTGTTTAGCTATAGCATTTAATGGTGCTAATTTCACACTAACGGGAGACATCGGCTGAAATCGTTGCATGACTTGCCCCGGGCCCTGCTGTGGGCTGGCTCTTGGTGTCAGCATCCTCGACAACCCAGGCGGTGCCGGGCACCAGGCTGGGGAGGTGGGAGTGGGTCCAACAGCGACAAAACCTCCCCACGCAGGTTCCTGTGTCGCGGGGCGAGGGAGCGTTCCTGGCCACCGCCGTGTTATTGGAACCTCGGAGCGATCCGCTGGGAAAACCAGAAAGCAAACAGGGCAAAACTAACATCCTCCTCCCAGGCTGACCCCGGCAGGGGATATCGGCTCTTGGCTGCCTGAGGTGGTGTCTAATCTAAAGTAAATACTCCCCGGGGGAGGGGGGTGGTGGTCCAGGAGATGTCCTGCTGCAGGAGGTGGCGTGGGAGCCGGGGTGGCACGGTGAACTCCCCGTGCAGGGACGTGGTGGGTGGGCTGCCTCCACCAGTGCTTTCCAGCCCTCCTTGGCGGGGGCATGGGCACCGAGGGGCAGTGCCAGCCCTGGCGCCGAGCAGCTGTGGTGGTTTTCGTGTCCCGCTTGGGGCAGGGACAGAGAATGCCTGTGGCCGGTCAGTCTCATCTCCCCCGTCAGTGCTGCCTCTGTTGGGGCTGAGACGGGGCTAGCGCAGCGGTGGGAAACTGGGGAAGAAATGCCAGGGCAGGCAAGGCCGTGACTCCTCCATGCCCTCAAACGCAGCAGTAAAACAATGGGCCCTGGGCAATAGCGCTTGCTGGATTGTTGCATGGGACTATTTGGGGGCTCCACTTTGCTGCTCATGCACGAAAGCCAGTCATTTGGCAAAAATCAGCTCAGTTAGCAGGCATTGTTCGTAAAGAGCCCGGGGCTGAATGGGCTCAGGGCTAATATATTCTATTATCCCACGCCTGCCTCTTTCCCCGGGGCGGCGTGGAGGGAAACGCACATTCCAGGGGGGCAGCCGGGGCAGAGTGTGCCCTGCCGGCCCCGCGGCACTGCCCAGCGGGCAAGGGGGCCAGGGAGGCCGGGAAGGGCAGTTGGGCACCGATGCGAACGGGCGAGGTGGGCGTTTACGTCACGGGGCATGTCAGGCTCGAGGCATCCCTTCAATGCCGGGTACCCACTGTGGGTGACGTGGAGGAAGAGCAGCGGGGGCAGAACGCGGTCCCATGGGCTGCCGGCATGAACAATGGAGCCAGAAATAAGCCCGGTTAATTGGGCTGGGCTTTTGAAAGGGGAGGGGAGGACTGGGGATAGCCGAAATCGTGCGTGTCGCACAGCATCTCATTATTCAGTGAGAAGATGTTAGTCCCTGTGGGAGAGGCAGCGCTAAATGGCTATACAGCAAAGTTAAATGATGACATTAGAGACTATGCAGAGATTTAAGAAGCAGTGGGCTACATAATTATGAACAGAAGTGGCTGCACAGGCTTCACTCAGAGAAGTTAATGCCCAGTTTGGAAGGGGTTTGTAGGGAGAGCAGCCCTTCTTGGGCAGCTGCTGTTTAAGAGGCTTTGTACTGTGCGTGAAGCAATCTAGAGGTCTCGACCAGAGCTGTTGGCTTCTATACAGAAGAGAAGGGAGCCAGCAAAGACCTTCTGTGGGCTACGTGCAAGACCTGTGCAGGTTCTGAGTGTGGTTGGATGGAGGGGCCAAGCCATGCTGTCTTCAGCTTTTCCACCCCAAAAGGGCTGAGCTGTGGCAGGCAGCCCTCTGAGCTCAGCAACCTCTGCACAGTGTGCTGGGGTTGCAGTCAGCCCAGTAAGCAGTGTGGGATGCTCCAGGTATGTGGTGGCACTACCTTTGGAGTCACCAGAGGATGCTGAAGGGACTGGAACATCTCTGATGAGGAAAGGCTGAGAGCCCTGGGGCTGTTCAGCCTGGAGGAGCCTGAGAGGGGAGCTGAGGAATGGTTACAAATCTCTGCAGGGTGGGGGTGAAGGAGAAGGGGCCAGGCTCTTGTCAGTGGTGCCCTGGGATAGGACGAGAGGTAGGTGACGGTCACAAGGTGAAACACAGCAAGTTCTACCTCAACATGAGGAAAAACTTCTTGACTGTCCAGTGACAGAGCCTGGCCCAGGCTGCCCAGAGAGGCTGTGGAGTCTCCTGCTCTGGAGCCTTTCCAGCCCCAGCTGGATCTGTTCCTGTGTGGACTGCCCTGGGTGACCCTGCTCTGGCAGGGGGGTTGCACTCGCTGATCTCCAGAGCTCCCTTCCAACCCCTACCATTCTAGGATTCTGTGTTTCTGTGACACTACTCAGCCTGGCACAGAGGGATCACAGCACTGCCAAGTAAAACACACCCATGGCCACTTCGAAAACAGAGAGGCTCCGAGACTTTCTTCCGATCTTGCAATCAAAAATGAAGAGATACTTGCACAATTTGGTTCTGGGCGCTCCAGATGAGCAAGGGTCACGTTCTGGAGCAGACACTTGAGGATGTATCACTTGGGAGCAAATAAAAAAATCCTTGAAATTCAGGCACCAGCCCTTGACCAGACCAGTGCCCTGTTCTGGGTACCACAGAAGCTACTGGGACACTGCAGGATTTTCTACATTCTGAAAACTAGATGTTTCAGCATTTCAAATTTGATTTTGGTGAAAGCAAATTCTGGGCTGTCAGAATTTCCCAAGGGAACATTTCCCAAGGAGTCCATCTGAAGCTGTTTCTTGGTGCAAACAGTGCTGGCTGCTTTGCTACCATTTCCTGAGCCCACGCATCCGGAGAGGGCCTGCTCCATCCAGTCGCCTCTTCCATTCACCTACCCGCACCTTATGGTGAAGATCTCTGTTGTTTACTGATGAATTCTCCACTTCATTAGCGGTGCTAACAGGGCTTCTCTCTGCTGGTGGCCCTCAGGTGGAAGCGGCTCTTTCACGCCTCTTCCATTCACCTCTCCATGAGGTGTGGCTCCTCTATGAGATGGCACAAGCTGTTGAGGAAAAGGCAGCAGCAGTGACAGGGTTGTATGAGTCTGGAGAACGCTCAAGAGAGCTCCCTCGGACGTGAACGGGTGGACACATGGGGCACAGAGCTGCTCAATGGCCAGATCTTGTGCACATGGGGATGGAGACAGCTCCTTCTGCCCAGCTTGTGCCGAAGGGCACCCTGCTATGCCCGCGGCATGGCCGTAGGACCAGACGCCTGTGCTGACACCTGGGTAGGCTCACAGCCACCATCCTCAACATCTCCAGCTCCTGGCTTTGAAGGGCAGCGAGGCTTTGCAGCCCCTCAGGAGCGCAGCAGCCTGTGCCTGCCCGCCACAGTGAGCAGGGCTGGCCTGTGCTCCCATCCTGCCTCCCCAGCGCAGCTGCGCTGTGCCAAGCGCGTCCCGCTTGTCTCCGAGCAGGATGCAGAGCAGCGGCTACAGCTGTCGGGTTTGCTGTGGCCTCGCTCCTGGCCAAGAAGCTGCCCAAGCAGTCCCGGAGCTCTGGGCCCGCAGAAGGCAGCGCTGCGGGTCTGCTTTCATGTGCCCTTTTCTTGCAGCGTGCTGAGGGACCGGCAGTGCTGCTGGGGAACAGTGGACGCTGCTGTTGCACAGCTCCTGGTTCCGTGGCAGGACTGGAGCCAGGTTTCCCAGGTGCGGTACCTCTTTAAGAAACAGACCAACTCTTTCTCTGTCCTGCCTTTTTTTTTTTTTTTCTTTTTTTCTTTTTTTTTTTTTTCCCTCGCAAATACCATAGTTTTTGTTGGAATTTGTCCACAGGGAAATGAGGTCTGCGCGGTCCAGTCCAGGTTCTCAGAAACATCTGTAACCTTGGAAAAGCTGCTCAGGAGCGCCCGGGCCTCCCCGAGCTGCCCCCCTCGGGTGCCCGGGGTGCCAGGCGCCGGCGGGCTCCCTGCACGGCCCCGCGGGGCTCGGGCCGCCCCCGAAGGAAGCAGCCGCGAGGGTCTATGGGGTGCGCTCCCGCAGCCATGCGCGGGGGTCCCCAAGACCCGTCTGGTCGCCCACGACACCTTCCCTGGCACCGTCGGGCCACAGGGCTCCGCGGCCGCTCGCCTTCGCCGCAGGTGGCGCCGGGGCCAGCCCGGTGCCCGGGGCAGTCGTGGCCGCGCCGCAGCCCGGCGGGTGCCCGCTCCGGGCCGCCCCCGGGACGCGGAGCTGCCGCCCGGGAGCGGAGGCGGCGCCGTCG
>JANIJG010021947.1:0-11872 GCA_024611175.1 Megaceryle torquata | reverse complement strand
CTTTCTTTCTTTTTTTTTTTGTTCTTTTTTTTTTTTTGTTTTTTTTTTTTTTTTTTTACCTTTTTTTTTTTTTTTTTTTTTTTTTTTTTTTTTTTTTTTTTTTTTTTTTTTTTTAGAAAAGACCTTGGGTAAGGATTTCACTATATACCTGCCAGCCTTGCACTTCCCTTCAGTGACTGTTCTACTCTGTATAACATTTCTGGACTAGACTGCTGTTAAAAAATGCCTCCTAAGGAAATCATCTTCCCTTAATTTTATGGGAATTTGATATAATGGGTAAAAAACATGAGGTATTAGTAACAAGGAAGAAAATCAGCTTGAATTTCTGATTATTCTGATTGTCCATTTGTGTAATGTTACTGAATGTTGATTAAATAAAGGTATTTCATGTATTTCTTTAGCAAAAAGGAAATGATTCCCTGTAGACTGTAGCTACCCTTTTCTTCCACTTCTAATTACTAAAAAAATGGGTTGTTCAGGCCTTTTCTCTATTTATGAACTTAACCAATAAATTAAAGACATGCATGCACAGAAATAATTCTTCAGTAAATATTTGTTAAATCTGCTGCTAGATTAGACTAAAAAGAAGTTCTTGAGGCTGCTATATGTTATCCTACTGGTATGGAGCCAATAATTACTCATGAGGTGGGACACAGTGTATTGTGAGCAAGCTTTTCCAAAAATGTTTTTATCTGGAAGTCACCATCTATCACTCATCAGACACATAAAAGTTAATCTATATTTGGCAGAAAATTAAACAATTAAAGTCAGGAGAAAGAAGAGAGAATTGAGCAAGTGAATGATGACCCTTTAACTGAGTAATGGTCCATCCAGGAACCTCTTCAACAGTCCATGCTATTCAAAAAGGTCCTGCTGGCCTTGTCCAGTGAAAAAATGTTTTCTCTGCTGGAATCAAGTGTGTAGAAAATAGTTCAACAACAACCTATTTACTCAGAACTGCAGCATGGCTAATTAACTCAGTTTCACATAGTGCCCTGCTGAAGATGTTCAGATCCAGTGTCATACACAATATGGTGGTCTTCTACCACTGGAAGACTGCAGAGTCACCTTTTCAAAGAAAAAGAGAACTGACCCAGTTTGTGAGCTTTTAGGGTCTTCTGTGGCCTTGATAATCTTCCCACTCAAATGCAAAAATACCAAATGCATATTCTGGTGATTAAAATCCACATATGGAAATAAGACATTCTGGATTCTGTTCCTGTTTTAAATTTTTATAGCTTTATTTGATCATGCATCAATCATTCACTGTCTGTATTCAATTTTCTCTAAAATGACAACTATCATACTACAATCTTTACAAAAGCTGCTGTTTAAAGCACACAGTTACTTTAATTAGGTGCTACAGAATTCCTGAAATACCTACATACACTTGAGCCATCTCGTGGCACCTTGTCTAGTAATATTTTATGATCATAGGCATTAGAAATCTTAGTCACACTTTCTAGGGTAGAAGACAGGAGGAGTCTTTACTATCAGATGGCTACTTCCATATAACTAGAGCACCTCATATTGACCATACCACATAGAGACAATTTAATTTTCCTGATATAGATAGATTCCATCGCATTAAATCACATTGCAATAGATCCTGTTGCATTTTCCTGGTAGGGGCAGGATGTACTTAGAAAACCCAACTTAAAGGACAGAAGATGCATAAGAAGACTTCTGTGAATTAATTCCCTCTGAAGAAGAATGATTTAGAATGGATGGCTTCTTTTCCTCTGTATTTAACTGTAGCGAGGAGAAATGTGAAATAAAACACATATAGCTTCTTTAAACCTGCAGGTGATGTCCAGGAAGAAGATAACTGAGAACAATTTAAGTGATAAGTATTACATCGAGCAGAGGAAAGAAAAGCTCCTTTTGGGAACAGTATTTCTTAGTTTGAATAAACTTATTGTTTATCATTAGGATAAAGTTGCTTTTCCTCTTATTATATGACATACAGCACCTGATTTATATGGGGAAAAGAATTAGGGTTATTCAGTGCTTTTTCAGTGGGCTTCTGCTGATTTTCAATTTTCTTTTGAACCAAGTGATACCTTTCCATTTCTATTTATTGGATTTCTCTCATAGCACCAACAATTCAACAGAAATAACTTTGTCAGAAGAGATTTAGAACACTAAATGTCCAAAGTTAACTCTCACTGCTTCCTTCTCCTCTTCAGTTCCCACTATATCATCTCTAATTCTCCCCAAAACTGCGGTTAGGGAAAACATTGCTTTCTCTCATATTTGATATTTTACTATCAACTACTTTGCCTCATGTCTTGTCTCATGCTAAATAACAGTACATAACAGCTCATAAGTAACACTGCTCAAAGCACCACGAAAATCTAAAGAGGTAACTCTGGTATTTCTGTCTTTTAAATTATGCCTTCCTTTTCTGCTTGCAGATCATAGTTGAAATATAAAATACTTTACTAGTTAGTCAAGGGGTAAGCAGCTATAAATGTGATAACATAACTAAGAACAAACAGGACTCATTCCCTTTCTTAATATCTCTGAATGTGTTTCAGTATTGGGTAGGATTTATGATGTGCTGTGATTTCTAATTCATAAAGCTGTTTCAGGACTATCCCATAAGACCAGAGCTGTGATTTGTACTTGCATGGAGGGTTGTGTTGTGTTTATGATTCAAATGGCAGCAACTGGAAAAATCTCACTTCAACACATGTATGTTATAAATATGTCACAATTTAGTGTCAGGGTGGCCCCTTAGACCTATAACAGACGCTGTTAACCCTTCTCCCTAGACCTGAGCGGCGGGGGTGGGTGACCTGGCTTCTGTCCTACATGTCACCCATGATCTCTGCTGCAGGTTTCAGCACCTAGACTTTGTCTACCTCAATGCTGGAATCATGCCTAACCCACACATGAACTTAAAGACGCTCAGGAAAAATAGGTGATACTCTCTCAAGTGAGAGAACGGGAATCTGAACTATTCAGACAATCTATCAGAGGCCTGTTCAAAATAATATATATATAAAAAAAACAAAAAAACCAGACTAATTCTTTAGATTGTGAAATCCATGGTGGATGCAGAGCAGCAGACATTATACTTGCTGAGATGTCTGTGCTTATACAGAGCAAGGTGATAGTAAAGATGGTTCATTCAAACTCCATTGAGAACAACTAATCAGCTACATATCATTTAAAGTACTCTGTCTTCCCAATCAAAGTGGAAGGGATCCAATTAAGAGTGGGGGAGGCTCTGCTGAGATTTCTTTAATAACTTTATAGTAGAAGGAAGCAACATATGGAGTTAGAGTCTATTGCCAAAGAAGAAAAATAGCAGAAAAGAAGAAAAATTCTGATGTCTTGAAGATCTTGGAAATATATCAAAATACAGCCTTTGGGAACTCAATTTGTAGGTTAGAAAACACAGGCAAGTACAGGATCTTGTTTTAGGACAGAAAGAAGGATTAACTGATCACTTGAGGTTCAATTCAACCTTATCTTTTTCCTGGTGACAAGTCTTTGGGTCACTGGTGATTAGTTGTAGAGATGTCATTCTTAGAAATAAATGCTCCATTGTAACCAATGGTTGCACCAAATTATATCATGCTTCTGGTTGGAAGTGAAAGAACATGCTTTATGTTACTCCATTATGGTGAAGGGACCAGTGACTCAGAAGCTTCAAAAAGTGCTTTCATGGTCAGATAGCCTTGGGTTTAGCAGAAAGTTTCAAAGATTTGACTAAGGGCTATTGGGTTACAGACCTGATACTCAGAAAAAGGATTGAGTTGAAACTGGAACAGTAATCTGGACCATCTCCTTGCCCCCAGCCAGGACAGCCCATAGTCACACAGTAATACATCAGTGGAAGGCAAGGAAGGATGTAAAACAGGGAGAGTATGATCACTGAAAATTGTGATTAAACATCTGAAGGGGGCCTACAAGAAAGCTGTGGAGGGACTTTTTACAATGGTTTGTACTGACAGGACAAGGGGTAATTGTTTGAAACCGGAAACAGGTATCTTTAGATTAGAAATTAGGAAGAAGTTCTTCACTGTGAGGGTGGTGAGACACTCAAATAGGTTTTCCGGGGAAGGTGTGGATGCTTCATCATGGGATGTGTTTGAGACCAGGTTGGACAGGGCCTCGTGCAACCTGGTCTAGGGGGAGGTGTACCTGACCATGGCAGGAGGGTTGGAACTAGGTGACCTTCAAGGTCCCTTCCAATCTAAAAAATTCTGTGATTCTATGATTTGAATTCTCTGCGTGATGTGTTATAAACCACAGACTGAACCTGATATTGGCTAGACCTGCTGTACAGGGAGGCACAAGACATATACTCTCTGCCTCAGTTTTCCTCTCCCTAAGGTAGGGATAAAATTACTTTCTTAAGTATCCTTTTCTTAGAAAATTAACTTTTAAATGTGTTAGAAAACACTACAAAGCAAACAGCCTACCAATAACCCTAGGCTGCACAGATTTATTATCTGTCTAAAGAATTTGATGGGTGAAACTGAAGAAAACACTAACAAATAGTAATGTTATTAATGGGGCTTCTCAAAGTATATTTTCTTGGCAATACAAATATGCCAATAAAGGTTAATTAAAAGAGCAGGCAATCATGATCAGATTAAATGGGGTGTATACTAATCTCATGCATTTCCATGAGAACCTAAAAAGCATATGACTTGAGGATGACAACGGAAAGCAGGGTATTTTTAGCTAGAATCAAGAAAACTCTTTCACTCAATTAATTTCTGCATAATATGTATATGAAACATTTGCTTTTCTTCCCATTGTCTCTATAGGAGGAATGAGGCATAATAACAACATTTTTGGCACAGAAGTATGTGTATGAAAATTTGAGAGTATTTCAGGAAAGAGAAAAGCACCTATGGAAGATACAGTAAAGTGTTAGTATTTTTTTTTTCTTGCCAGCTTTTCTTGTGCAGCACTTACTACACAGGCATATATATATGTATAACTTTGTGTGTATGTGTGTGTGTGAAGGGTGTATATGTGTCTTTATGTACAGACAGAAAGACTTGTAGTAATTTTCAGGAAAAAGAAAAGGAAACTATGGGAAAGAATAATGGAAGACATTTAAGACCATCACTGTTGTCTTGTATTCTGGTCTTCTGTCCAACAATAAGATGGCATTTGCGGTTGACATCTTATTGAGCGTTACAAGAAATCATACAATGATGTATAAGTATGCATATTAAATAATTGCATGCCATGTTTATCATCTGTGATGTGCACATTCTCCTCGGGTGAAAGGAAATCTGCCTTACAAACTGCAGATTTGGCTGTCCCATAGAAGGTTTTCATGACATTATATATCACATTCTCAAATACTCCACTAGATAGCTGAGCATGACTTCTAGCAGTAGAAGATACAAGAAATATCATTCTCCCTTTGACATCAGTGATTGTTTAACCATTCATTTAATTGTTTAGAGCATCTCTCATAGACTTTTGGATGTCATTACACATTTTTGAGGGTGCAGGGCTATCTCTGGCATCTTTTACTAAACAAGTTCTGGTAAGACATCTGCAGGTATCTGATTTGGTAAATAAGGGCTCAGATGCTAAGAGGAACAAAGAAAGGTGCAGAATAAAGACCTAGATGTATAGACTGGTATCTATTAAAGTGTGAAATGCTAGTCCTCATCACTTATTGAAACAAATAAACAGACAAAGCTTCAAAAGAAAAGCTTTCTGTCCTCATACTTAATGCAGAGAATCTAAGAACAGTCCTAGATAAGGGGAAAAATTATAATTTTTCTTATCAGATTATTTCTCTCTCTGAAAACTGTTTATAATAATCCACTGAGAACACTACATAGTTGTTAAGGATGTGAAATTATAACTTTTAACATCTGAAGTTCATAACATTGTAACCCAAAACCCAAAACCAGGCCTTTTTTTCAGACATATTCCTCATATTCCAACTGTCTTAATAAATAAACAGCAGGTTTCAGATAGATTCAGACACTCCATCCCCACCTCTTGGCAGAGAAGAATTATATCTGAATGGTAAAAAATGACTTGAAGGGGAACAGCTGAGATGAGAAAACTTAGAGGATACTGTTGTGGTTTTTAAAATTTTTTTCTCAATCTAATATAGTTTCCATGAGCTAAGCACTGATACCTCAAAATATCTGGGAACCTGCAGGGAAAGAAATGCAAATGAACTACCATGAAAACTGTTGTTTGCTCACATTAAGCTAACAGATTATAAAGATGGAGTAGTATTTACCATAAAACATGGTTTTGTTTTAATTTATAGACTTCTTTACTTCTTTACAACCATACTTCTGTATCCCTAAGGGTCATAAGGCAAAACATGAACAGAAAATACGAAATGAATAAAATATATCTTGGCTTCATTTGTGTCAAAATCACACTAAAATGAGGAAATAGAATCAGCTTAGATAGTGTTTTGCTTTTATTTATAAAGGTTACTATTTTGGTATGGTTTAATTATCATCCTGGTGGTTACTAAACTGTGGCAGTGCAGGGAAGGCTGTACCCCACCTTGACAGACAAGTTAACTCTAAATGGAGGACACTAATTTTAAAACTAGTTCTATAAATCACTCCCAAAGTCTATGTTTTTTGCGGCCCCACTCCATCATTATTCTTTTAGAAGTGCATTTCCCTTTAATTTCACGGGTCTTAGTGGATAATTCTTTGCAGTTGGATGAAAGAACCTGAAAATTTCATGTACAATGATGTATAAGACCTACAAGTCTTCCTTCTGTTTGAATGGTTTATGGAGCTGTGTCTTCCTCAGGGCAGGGAAACTGGTCTTTAACCAGTTTCAATTGTTGAAAACCAGTAACATTCATTTTTATCAACAAAATTGGTGTAGAATAAGAAAATGGAAAGTGAATATCAAAGAACCCCCAAAACAATGCTGATGTATTTATTTTATAAAAAATAAAAATAATTAAAAAAATAAAATAAAAAAAAGAGAACCAAACTAAAGTAATTTCATATTGTAATTGCTCTTTTTATAAGTGTCTTAAAGATGATACAAATCTTGTTATAATTTGGTTGAATGGCCATAGTTCAGTGCATTGTAATCTGCTCATAGGTTTACAGTATATGGTTTATTTCTGCTTGCTGTGTTTCAGTGAAACAATATCCAGCAAACAAAAATACACTGCAGCTTAAGAAATACTCTCCAAAGAAAGTAAATAGCATACTGAAACTTATACTACTACACAATGCAAAATACTTTGTGATTAGGGCAGAGCTGCACCTTTTTAAATGAAGAATATAAAGAAGAAAGTTATAAAAAGCTCTTTGGTGTTTTAAAATAATAAACCAACCTTTGTGGTGTGTAGGGGTGGTGGCCAAAGTTCTATCATTGTTTAACACTGGTTGAATGGATTACTTACAGATACATTAATAATACGCAGTTATATTACTTATTGATTTTGATCTTTCATAGCAAAAACCCATTGAGGTTACTAAAGCTGTGGTTTTGTTTGGGTTTTGTTTGTTGGCTTCTTTTTAAATTACTGCAGGTTAAAGCAAATGCCTCCTCCTGGAACACAACTGAACTATGTTTTCTTTCTTTAAAAATAATAACTAGGAAGGGTATTAGAGACGGAGTTATTTCATAAACATAGACAAATTTGATCAGTTATTCAAGGAAGAAAATGTGATCACAAAAGCCTGTTGTGCTATGTGTATAGCAAACATAAATTATATGTTAACTACATACTGTTTACACACAGCTTGTGACATATTAGGGGTTTACCCTTATTTTACAGATCATTGCATATAGAAAGGAGAAGGAAAATTATCTCAGATAATTCAGCTAGACAGAGTAATTGCCCACATAAGATGGGGGAAAGATGCCTCTTTATCAGCAAAGTTAATTTGCTTCCCTTGGAATTGCTGGGTGAAGCTGGTAAAAGGGGAAAGAGCCCAGAAGTCTTCTTGCACTGAAGACAGTATGTGCCTTGAAATACAACAAACAAAAATACAAATTCAATTATGTCAAGGCACTCAGTTTGACCAGTTTTGGTTCAAAGGGTGAAGGTATGGGTTAATTTATTTAGAATAAATTTCCAGACTTTAAGCTTAGCATTACTGTGCTGTACTGGCTTAGAGAATATAAGGGGTTTGCTAATCATTTAACTGATGTAGTACAATTCTGGGAATAAAAAAAAAAGTACCCTTTTTCTGAGTGTCAGACCCAGCAGCAGACAAAAAAAAAGTCCTAATGCCTTAAGTTTAAAGCACAAAGAATGAGAAATTTCCCATTCAAGTATACATCAGAAAGTTTGCTTAATAGAATGTTTTGCATACCTTTCATCATATTTGGGTTCAGTGAAGAACAGAATGTTTCCATTTGCACTGGTGATTTGGAGGAATTCAATTCTTTCATGACAAATTAAGAGCCTTTTTCACAGCAAGAAATAAACTGTTCCACCACTAAATTATATTTTTTTTACACCTGACTGGTTTAGCATAGTTGGACAGACATTGAAACTTCTAAACTTTACTCAGCAGTCTCACCACCGTTTCCTCGTAAGAAATATATTATATGCATTCAATAACCTAAAATGACCTATAGGATTTGCAGTATTGCAGTATGCAGCATGGTTTGCTTCTGAATTATTTGTGGGGTTTTTTTGGTTTGTTTTTTTTTTTGCAATAGAGAGCATCAGAAACATGATTGTTCAGTGCAGATGTAATTTAGACATTTATCAATCTCTCCTTAATCAAAGGATTACTTAGCGCCCAGTGAAGCACGTGAAATCTTAACTGGGCTGCATATAGGGTGTTTAAGATAGTAAGGAAAATCTTAGAGGATCTCAAATATGCCTACAACCATGAAAAGCCAAATGCATCTGTATCAGCATCTGTTCATGTTAGTTGAATCTGTTCCTGTTAGCTTTTAAAATCATTTCACACATCACCTCTGGTCCCTTATAGATCAGAAATATGTAATACTGCTTTGTGCTGTAAAACGCTCATTTTGTATCTCTATTAGCTGTTATTTGCCATAGACTCACTTGGGGTCCTATCCATGATCATTATATTGATATATCAAATAGCTGTAATGTGAAGTGGAATCACAGAACTAAAAGCTTTCATAATCATGAATTTGATGTGCTTGTGTTCGTACTTCATTCATAGTGCAAGAAACGAGGGCATAAAAGCAGCAAGAGGGTAATAAATAAGTTATGGAACTCCCTGCTTTAGAGAATTGTACCACAAAATTTCATCAGGTCTGAACACTGAAATGTAGGGATTCTTTTTTATAGGCCTTTATATATATATTTCTAATTATGGTATTTAAACAATAATGCAAATAATATGACTAGAGCCCTAATACTATTTTTTCTGACAGTGTTTGCATTCCTTACATATAAGAAAACTGACATTTGAAACAAGCAGAATCTCTTCCATCTTGAAAAACCCTCCTTCCTCTTAGAATTTAATAAAAATGAACCTATAGATGATGACACAAGAACTTCTTCAAGAAAACACCTCCCTTGACCTAATGACCATGATTCCTTTTATATAGCCCATGGTACAATGGCCTTTCTGGGCTACAATTTCACACTGATGGCTCATGTCCGATTTTGCATATACCAATATCCCCAAGTCCTTCTCTGCTGCTTTTAATCCATTCATCACGCTTCCTGTACTGATACTTGTAATTGCCTCAACCCAGGTGCAGGATCTTGGATTTGGCCCTCTTGTACTTCATGAAGTTCCCATGGGCCCACTTCTCCAGCCTGTCTAAATCCCTTTGGATGACATCCCATCTCTCTGTTGAATCAACTGCACCACTCAGCTTGGTGTCATCTGCAAAACTGCTGAGGGTGCACTTGATCCCACTTTCTATGTCATTAATAAAGATATGGAAGAGTACTGGCAACAACACAGAGCCCTGAGGGACACCATTTGTTACTGATCTGTTGCAGCCCTTGATTGCAACACTTTGGATGGATGTGGCCATTCAGCCAATTCCTCATCCATTGAATAGTCCATCCATCAAAAACATATCTCTCCAATTTAGCAACAAGGATGTTGTGTGGGACCATGCCCAAGGCCTTGAAAGAAACCCAAAGAGATTTTGAAAAAATACCCTGAGACATTTAGAGAGTTGGAAGGCTTAGAGAATTCAGCTGGTTTTGGATATGTACTTGAATTAAGAGTAGATTTTGGTACCTTCAGTCCATAGATCTTAAAAAGCTTTTCTAGCATTAATGATATCACCCTTGCACAGTGATGAAGAAAGTATACTTTCTTATCTTTATTTTACAAATAGGGGAATAACAAAAGGGACAGAATGTGATTTTACAGTAAGTTGTGTGTCCTCAACCCCTACTGATTTCAAGGGGGAAGACTGCAGAATTGAGCTTGAAGAATCAAAGTTACAAAAGATCTTTAGACTGCATTTTTTTTTTCAAGTGTTTATAGCTTTCATTTATTAAGTGCTTCTGAGTGTCTGTCCCCAGTTATTGGTAACAGAACACTTTTAGTATGTTTCCTTTATGTCTTGCATTTATGTCTCTCTGATTTGACTACAAGAATATGTCCAGCTTTTAATAAAGGGGAAACTGAAGCTGGATTTCCCAGTTTCTTTCTATGCTTTTAGCCACAAAAGCATTGTTTTTACATTTTCTGTTTTTCCTTCACCAGGTCAGACCTTTTGTGTGATCCTAGAAAAATACCTGTGGACAGGTGATCAGATAGGAACAGTGAGAATAGCAGCAAGGGTTTGTTTGGGTTTTTTTTTGTTTGTTTGGTTTTTTATTTTTGTTTGTTTGTTTGTTTTGTTTTTGTTTTTTGTTTGTTTGTTTTTGTATTTGTTTTGGTTTTGTTTTTTTTGTGGTTATTTGTTTTACTTTTATTTTTTTAGTTTCAACAAAATCTGTTTGATTGGAGAAATGAGTAGCATAAAATGGATGGAGAAGCTACCTTTTCATCAAGAGGCTGATAAGATTTTTTTTTTCCATTGGGAAAGCCTTAATTTCTAAAATTGAAAAATAAGGAGAGGAAACTGTTACTGATGGAGTTTGCATTTCTGTCTTTAATTGATTGAATGTTCTTAAGTGGTTTTTCAGATATGCATTTTACTAGTCCTAAGAGACCCTAGAAGCTAAAATTATTTCTATAATACTTAAATATAGCACTTGGTTGGATGTATTTAATGTCTTTTAAATGATGATTTCAGACTGTACTTTAAGCCTCACTAGTCTTCAGTATTATGGGGCAGGTAAAGCAAATACTTCTGAACTTCTAACTCAAATCACATGCATTAATTTATAAGCTGATCAAATAATTCTGTAGTTTGAATGCAGTTTTGACTTTTTTTCATGTCTTCTTTCAGCTCAGTTTGCATTGCCCCAGATGATGAATTAGTTTTAAATATTTTAAATGTATTATGATGCTACTGAGAAGCCCAGCTGGGGTAAGGCTCCCCAGTGTCATGTTTGTATGTCATGTTCCTCTCTGCTGTGTTTCTATGGCAAGGTGCTAGGTTCACTCACTTGGAGACCTCTCTGGGTGTGTAGCTTCACTGATGTTTAACAGATCTTAATAAAAAATCAAAGCATGGGAAAATTTAGCTTGCAGTGATTAGTTTAGCTTATTCCCACTGAACTACCCTGGCATTTTTGTATGCTGCTGTGCACCCTGTAAGACTGATAAGACATTGGTAGCAACAACATAGGTCTACTCTCTGACAGTGCAGGAACTGCTCATACAGAAAAAAGTCCTGTGACTTCTATGATATTGTAACTGGATGGATAGATGCAGGGAGACAGGGGATGTGGTCTATCTTGACCTTAGCAAGGCTTTTGACACAGTCTCCCATAACATCCTTGTGGAGAAACTCAGGAAGCATGGGATAGAAG
>JANIJG010021946.1:7083-29922 GCA_024611175.1 Megaceryle torquata | reverse complement strand
ATGAGGTCGCCCCTCAGTCTCCTCTTCTCCAAGCTAAAGACACCCAGCTCCCTCAGCCTTTCCTCATAAGGGAGATGCTCCACTCCCTTGATCATCTTTGTGGCTCTGTGCTGGACTCACAATCAGTTCCCTGTCCTTCTTGAACTGTGGGGCCCAGAACTGGACACAATATTCCAGATGCAGCCTCACAAGGGCATGGTAGAACCATGTTGACCCTCTTATCCTTGATATGCTTAGAGACAGTGCTGAGGATGAGTTGTTCCATCACCTTTCCAGGGATGGATATGAATCTAAACAGTCTAAAGTTACCTGTGTCCTCCTTCTTAACCTTTTTGAATACTAGAGTGACATTTGCTTTCCTCCAGTCCACAGGCACCTCTCCTGTTCCCCACAACTTACCACAGATGATAGAGAGTGGGCTAGCAATGACCTCCACTAGCTCCCTCATCACCTGCAGGTGCATCCCATCAGGACCCATGGATTTATGGATGGCCGGATTTCTTAACTGGTCTCTAACCCAGTCATCACCAACCAAGGCAAACTCCTCCTTTATCCTGACTTCCTCTGGGGTGTCCGTGGTCTGGGACTCCTGAGGACAGGCTCCAGCAGCATAGACAGGGACAAATAAGGCATTCAGTAACTCCACCTTCTCCATATCCTCTGTCAACAGGGCACCTACCTCATTCATCAGTCGGCCCACATTGCCTCTAGTGTTAGTTTTAAATGAAATGTATTTGAAGGCCTTTCCATTGTCTTTGACTTCTCTTGCAAAGGTTATCTCCAAGGCGGCCTTAGCTTTCCTGGTTCCCTTCCTGCATCTTCTGACAACAGTCTTATATTCCTCCCAAGTGGGGAGGAATGATGGAAGAAGCCCCTCCTTCCATCATCTGTAGACTCTCTTCTTCCATTTGAGCTTTCCCATGCTGATATGGCTAGTATATTATGGCTAGTATACCTTGGCAGGTATATTCCTGCCAAGACATAGTCTGAAAAACAGATAAGGGAAATCATAGGTGATAAGAAGTGCAAAGAAGTCTTCTTAGCAATAACAAGCACATAAAAGCTCTTCGGCTGATGCTCTAACAAGGAAATAGTCGATCAGAAGTTCTAATTGCAATGAAGGAGTGAAATCAGGGAGACCCTTGTAGGCAAAATAAATTACATGAGCAGAATAAGTGTCTGGTTTAAGCAGTTTCAAGATTATCTGGAAATTTGAAAGCCTTAACGTAAATTGTTTTCCTGACATGGGCATCACACCTTCTGCTTAACACCACCAATGCTACTCCTTTGTATTTTAGCAGCATTTCAACACAGTTCATAAAATAAAAGAGCAGTTACTATGTGCAATTCTGCATTGTGGTCCTTCTAAAGCTCTAGTCACACCTGAAAATGAAAGCAGTCCTTTTAACCCTGGAGGGAAATGAAGATCTCAAGAGCCTGGAGTCTGCATGGGTGTGTCAGTGATGACAATGGCAAAGTGCTGGCTTCAGGCAGCTGGTGTATGAGATCATTTGTGGGGTGCAGTGCAGCTACATAACTGTAAGGAATCATAGCAGGGCAGATGTGAAGTAGACAGTTTTACCTTCCTATCTCAGGATGCTTCCTGGCCAACCATGCCCCTTGACTCTTCAGTAACCTGAAGAGGAGAGTGCACAGTGGTAAGTAGGAATCTTATACTCCAGGTCTATTTCAGAACATTGTTTTGAGTGAGCTGTATTGCTCCAGAAATATCTTCAAAAAAATTACTGAGCCATACCTCTTCTTCTAGTGAGCAGCTCAAGCTGTCTGACCATATATGGGATCCCAGGGTCTCCATCTTCTCAATGCTTTTCCAGTGACCACAGCTCAGACTTCACCGCACTTGGCTTCTGTGGGTTAAAACAGATGTTGTCATGTTCAACCAAATCAACTGTCACATTAGCTCTCCATTTTCACGTAAACAGCCAGCAATAGTTATTTCCACTTGCAGCACTCACCAAATAAATAAAATTTTTCACTAATATTTTAACACCACGGTCATTTTGTTGCAGTAGTTAAAGGAAGCAAATTCTGAATTCTAAATGCATATTTTCTATCACATAAGTGGTATCCTTTTGTTTATGCAGTTCACATTTAAAGCATCTCTAATAAATCATAAAACCCGTGATTTCTTTTCTGGTATGGATGACCTATCTCACATTGTAAGCTTCCTCTTTTGCTGCATTCCACATGAGACAACATTAATTTAAAATTTCACTTTTCTGCCAGAGCATTCAATCATTTCTATGTGTCTGTATAATTTTTACTAATTCAGTGGCTATGACTGGAAAGTCAGATGTTTTCTTAGTAGACAAATACTAATGCTCTGTTATGACAATGCTGATTGCATTACTGATGTTGGAGCAGTGCACAAAGCAAGCATTGTGCAATTTTTGTCAATTTAAGAATGGTAAACAAAAGACCAGATTCTGCTTAAGCAGATATATACTAGTTGTCATCTTAATGTTCTGCTGGACCACTGCTAAAATTAGTGATAAGTAAAGTACTGAATTAGGTGGGTGTCTCTTAATGTCTTCTTGCAAAAATATTCTTCTTGGTATAAATAATTAAATACCCAAACAAGGTTTTCAGCTTAACTATTCTGTCTCCCAAGTGAGTGTCTTCCCAAACTAATCTCACTTTCTTCCTGTGCGACCCAACAGCATTAATTATTTATGCCAAGCAGAACAGTTTATCTAGAAGAGATTGCAATAGCATGCCTTTCTACCAGAGCTCCACAGCTCATGAGTTCTCATATGCCCCTTGGGGTGGAAAGTCTATACAATCACACCCCTGCTTCTGTATGAGGAAGGTATGGAAAGAGTGGTCACACTGCATGTGTGTGCACTTCCACACCATTGCTAGGTTTAAGGTGGCATTGCATTCCTTTTATCCCAACATAAGTTTCTGGCATTGAGTCCCACAGATGAAGCAGATAAGGTATGTTTTTAGCATGGGTCCTATATCAGGAGTAGCCACCCAAGGTCATTAAGAGTAATTAGTCATTAATTACATTTTGCTTGACAGGTGAAGAGGAATGTGGACCCTTATCATATACCACTAATGTCATTTATTTAACCTGTCGTATACAAATATTATCAATAATACTATACCGCAACAGTCTTGGTGCAATAGAACAAAAGTGTATAGAGCTGAAGCAGAGAAGGATAGCAGCTGGCAATGGAGAGTCATGCAGCAGCAGCATTTTCTGTTACCATTTAGGTTACATGAACAGTTAGTTTGTTTTCCAAATTTCTTTGTTCCCTTTTAGAGGAAGAGTTCAAAACAAAGCAGATAAAGTGACCCCAGTACTTTAATAAATTGGTGTCTTTTTTAACATGAATGTTTTCATGGCAGTTTACGAAAAGATTTCATCTCTTTTGCATTTAGAGAAAAAGAAAAATAATTTTGTTGTGGATTTTTTTTCTCCTTTCTTTTTCCCTTTCTATTTTCTTCCCCTTTGCCTGGTTTTTGCTATCTAACCACCACTTCAAGTCTGTTGAACACATCTAATGAAAATGTTACTAATGCATATTGTCTCAACAGGCCCTCTCATAAAAATACCAGTTACCAAGCAGAAATCTATAGGGCCAGATTGCAATACACCCTGTAAACAAACTATATGGCAAGGGAAGGAGGGAGGGAGCTTTCCTTCCTGAGGAAGGGGAAGAGAAAGGAGAGGCTACTCCACATGGACCTGGCACAGCCACATGGATGCAGCCCATTCCAGTGGGTGGCTGGCACAAGTCCCTGCCTCATAAGTGTGATAAAGGATGTGGCAGCCATCATGCCACTGAGCTGTTTTTCATAAACAGATCTGCTTTACAGATCTGCCAAATCCAGTCAGTGCATTTTGATGCCAGGCTGGGGGCTGAGGCTCACTGTGCTTCTTCCCCAGGAGCCAAGCTGATCACCAGAGGCCACAAACTCTGTGTAGTATATCCCTCATGTTGTATGGGCAGGATGTGCTAAAACTACCTAAAAGTTCCTAACTGCCCTTGTGATATGTGGCTTGGCACCCTGCTTTGGATGTCCCTCCTACCAATGGTTAGCATGACAGAAGCACATGGGGTACATGGGAGTGGACCAGATAGGGAGTAGTACAGTTTTCCCACCCCATCCTGCAAGTAAGGGGCCTGTGTTAAAGGCAATCTGAGCTCAGTCAGCACAACTCAAACCTTGCTCAAAGGCTGCACCCAAATGTGACTATGGCATGTGGATGTGGAGCAAGTTCAAGACTGTGCACATACTCACCATACAATATAGATGCAGTCAAGGTAGCTTTATATAAATAACATTTAAATAAAATAAAGCCAAAGACCCTGAGCTTACAGTTTTCTTGCAAATCCTCCTTTCACACAGCAATAGCTTTTGCATATCACTGCAATTAATGCTCTGAAGAAGCATCCCCCACTTCCTCCATACCAGAAACAAGAATGAGCCCAACACTGGACTTACTTTGTCTTTCCCACCTCTCTTTACTACTTTTTGGCAATGGGCAAAGATCTGAAAATCAGTGGCATGTCCGTCTTCTTGTTTGTGCCACCCTTCTTCAGTGCACATGAGAAGACATGTATCTATATACTTGTGAGGCAATACACCCGTTGTGAGCCTGTTCACTAATAGCTGGATACCTATAAGGCAGGAAATGCAATTAATTCTGGAAGGAATTCTTCCCACTGGCAGGCAGCCAGAGATAGCAGAGCTGTAATAGCTTTTGGGCAGCCACAGCACAGAAATTACAGCCATTCACCAAGGACACTCCCTCTGAGCTTCTGCTTTCTTGAAGTAATTGCAAATAATATCACTTGGACTCAGATAGCTGGAGGGGAAACTCAAGCACCGATGAAGCATGAAACAGCCTGGCCCAAGACCTAAAATAATCCTGCGTAAAAATTCACAGCTGCCTGTAGTTAAAAATAAAAACAAGACCGTAAACCCCTCTGCTTTCCATCAATGAATTTCCTTTTGTTTCCCTTCCCCGACAGACTGCTTTCCCCTTCCTGCACGGCTGCACACATGCTGCCATGCACCCTCCCTCCTCCCTGCAGCACCCCTGGGAACAGGGTGACACCAGCGTGACAGCAAAGGGTGGCTGCTGTGCCCCGCTGACAGCAGGCGTGGTGGCCCATGGTATGGGCTGCACCTGCAGTTTCTTTCATCACCTGTGTTTGCAGCTCTTCTGAGCACAGACAATTTCAAGGCAGGGCATCCCTCCTTGGGGAGATGTCTCCTTAGATGCAAGGGACGTGGTTGCCAAGGTGCAGAAATAGCATGCACCTCCAGACAGGCCCTGTGTGGTCTCTTCTTAATGCGCTGGCTGGCATGTAGTTTCAAATACAACATGGGGTTTGACAGAAGAAAAATTCCAAATTTTTGTTCATTTAACATCTTCCTTTGTCTGAAAGGCCTCAAAGGAGGAAAGAAATTCAAAACATTCATAAATAAGTTTCACTATTCCAAACTGAACATTGTGGCTAAAATGCATGATAGGATGCAACCAGGAAGGAGGATATGCCACAAAATCCAGCAAGAATTAAGTTTAATAATGCCAGTTCATTGATGGACTAGATTCTGATCCTTTTTTCACATTAAGTAATTGCTTACTCAATGAACTGGCTCATTAAGTTACATGTGTAACACTAGGATGTGACACCTTTTGAAAAGGAGAACAGTGCAAGAATCTAATTCATGATATGACATACAAAAGCAAAGTTCATATGATGGCACCTTGACAAAAGGGGCTTGATGAGAGCAAGAGGCTGTTCTTAAGTAGGAAGGCTGGCAGAGTCTTATCTGTCTAGAATAGTCCTATCTTGTAATTCATATTACAGTATCCCTATCAGTCAGAAGAAAATCAGAGCTTCACTGTCTTTGCTGTGTAGATAGATGTGCACAGTAACCCCGTCTCAGAGCGTTTATGATCTAAACCAATAAGAGACATTTGGTGGGAGATGATACTCTTCTCTGTATAAGGAATCTCAAAACCAGTTGGGATGTCTTCAGTCTTGTGACTGAGTCCTGCCTCCTAGCTCAACAACTTCCTAATCAGATCATTTTCTATAGAAATACATCATTACACCTAATAACACCTAGCAGCACTTCTCTAGCCTCCTCTGTGCAAAGATCACAATGTAGCTCCCAAAGGAAGGGAATCACCTCACTGAACATGGCCTACTGCAGTGCAGACATCTAAGCCTGAGCTGGGTCACAGTCAGCAGAAAACCATTTAATGCCATCAGGGGAGCACTGGGTACGAGCTATACAATGGGATTCACTTCAACCTCCAATAAATCACAATTCTCATGCATTAAGTCTGATGAAGGTTCTCTGCAGCCGCAGGCAAACCCTGCTCAGGGTGTCACTGGTGCAGTCCTGCTGGGCAAGGTCAGAGAAAGGTAAGGTGCCCACAGGGAAAGGCTTTACCCCCTTCCTCTCTGGGACTGCCCTGGAGCAGAAAGCAATGGGAACAGCTTGAGAATGACAAGTTTGGTCAAACTCCCTCTTTGGCTGCTCTCTGTGTTGCAGGCTCACTTCCCATCCTCATGCCCTCCTGACTTCTGGAAGCCACCAGGCATTGCATGCCTGCTTCCACCTCTGCCCTTGGGGTGCAATGGCAGTTCAAAGGCAAAGAAGTGTCTAAAAGAGCCTATTTGGCATATGTAAGAAGTCATGACACTGGATATTACTGACATTAGTGTGAGTAACCTTTTCATGATTTTTTATCTACAACATTGTGGTGCAGATTCCTTATCTAGCACGCTGTCTGACAGATGGTGGTCAGCTTCCCTACCCACAAGACTTGGTACTGGACTCCTGCTCTGCCCTTACCAAAGAAAGCAAAGACTTCCTTTTCAACACTTAACTCTTCAGTGGCAGATGACATGCACGAGACAATGTACATGCACGAGACGATGTACATGCACATGCAATGCACATGCACATGCAATGCACATGCACACACAATGCACATGCTATATATATATATATATCTTACTGTATACAGGTGCCCCACACAGAAAATCACAACTCAAGTCTTATGTAGCAGCATGAAAAGTAAATAGCTCTTGATAAGAATAATATATGCTCAGTGCATTTCGCTGCCTCAGTTTCTTCACTGTACTCAGACATCACTGATTCAGGGTAAAGTGACTTACAGAGAGCTTAGATTTGCCTTTACGGCTCATGCTTTTCATTCTCTGAGTACAGGGTCCCTGCCGTACCTCCCCCCCTCTAAAGGCAAGCTTGTCCCTCCCATCCTCCTGGCCAAGGCTTCTCGGTTGTTTCTGAGATCCTTCCTTCTGATTATCCACTAACACCTGGCTTTGTGCTGCTTCTGGTAACTTTCCACTCTTTTAAACCACGGTCCTCACACACAACCTGGAAAAACTGGTTTGTGTAGGTTTTAGGTAACCCTTTGTGCCAAACCTATTTCTAACTCAATAGCTGAACATTATGGTCTAATGGCCAAGGATTGTTCCCAATAGAGGAGTTAAAGTACATTTGGGGAGGAGAGGAAAGAGGGGAATTCAGACTCACAGTTACATTTGGCTGAAAACTTCCTATAAAGTTTACATTAAGATTCATGTCATATATTTATGGGGAGCTATTTGCAAGAAAGTGCACCAGGTGTACTAGCATGTCATTACTAGTTAGAAAGTTTTTATTTGGTTTGGGATTGAGCTGTTCCAAGACCAGGTGACTGGTGGCCAATCACATGCTTGAGCAGTGAATCACTATTAATATTGTTATTAGGAACAAGCCATGCACTTGCAGGATAGAGAATGGAATATGTCTGCATAAACTACGTGTGGAACGGTGCCAGTGGAGATGGAGTCTTGCTGTGGTTTTACACTCCTGAGCCACCTGCCTTCACTATCTCTACTTAAATACAAAGTCTGAGTCAATGATAAAAATCAAACAGAAATGTTACTGTATTTAAGGACATACGTTTGCCTTGGTCAAACAGAGACTGTTCCTTTACCACCTCTTGCATCATTTATACAGGTGAGCTGAGCTCCCTGCACTCTTGGCTATGGCAAAGCAGCCTCACACAAACCCGTCCTGCTGCTATAGGAAGCTGAGCACTCACAAAGAAATGCAGCTAGAGGTTCGCAGGATGTTGGTAAAGGGATGTCTGTCTGAGATGCAAGTAACCTATAAAAGGCTACAAAAACTGAAATCAAGGCAGGAAGCATCTGTGGGGGTCACTGAGGAGCCATGGAGATCTCAATCCATTTGACCTTCTCTGATTGTTAAATTTTAAAATTAAATATAGGGCTAGCTTTTCACTAAAAATATTTCTACCTCTCCTTTTTCTTATTCTTCTGTTATTGGTACTGCAACTGGTCAAACTAGATCCATTGTCAGGCAAATTGTCTTCAAAACTAAGGAAAAAAAGAAAATGCAATTTGAATCTGAAAACCAGGGGAGATCTACGCCTGTACCCTATTAGATGCTTGAAGTTTGAGTACTTTTAGTCTTTTGAGAGGCAAGTGGTTTGGTGTGGAGAAAAATTTCAGGTTCATGGGTGGAGTGTGATATGGAGGAAGCCAAGTAACTGTGCAAGTAAATATCTGTGAAGTTCTCCAAGATGCTCCAAATTGGACACAAACACAAATGAAACCATCCACTACTTTAGCCATTCAGGTGTTTACCTGTAGATCCATAACCTTTCTAATTTAGACCTTTTCAACAAGAGACACCGTTTAGAGGCTTGATTTTTTTAACCTGTTCTGTCTCCCTTTAATCAAACTGTTAGAAAGTCATGGCTGAGCACCAACATAGCCCACCATCCTCATCCTTTCTTTATACTTCTGTGCAAGTTGTCCCATCAATGACCAGGTTGTAACCATCAACATTTGACTCTCATATTTTTAACTGAAGAAACCCACCTTGACATTTTTATTTCTTAACAGTGGTACTATCTGTATTAAGTTGCTCAGAAATAAATTGTCCATTCTTCCAATGCAATGAGTGCCAAGAGCCAGGCAGTCTTATCTAGGAAAAATGAGAGCAATGACCTGACATTAAGAAAAAGGAAATTCAGGTTCCCCTCTCAGCTCTGTGTGAAAACCATTCTCTATAAATGAGCAAAGATTGCAACAAACAGTAAACCCTTAGTCACCTTTAAGAGAAATCGGGAGAAGGCAGCAGAAAACGTATTGCACAGAGCAAGCCTAAGCTGAAGTCAAGATGATCAAGTACATTTTTTACACTTCTCACTTCCTTGATTCTGTAGCACGATATCACCTTCCTTTTTATAAATGATATAAAATTCTACATCCACTATTTTTTCCCAAGGTCCAATGACTATATATTTCTCAGTATTGAAGCTTAAATTAAGCCTGCACTGTGAATGTGTCCCAGATCAGTTCAAGTTCTCCCATTTTTGATTCGCTGATAGAACTATGTCAGAAGCAGATTTTTCTCCTTAAGTATAATGCAATCTTCATTATAACATGAAGACATGGTTAAAACAGCAAGACTACATATGGGAAATACATATTAAGATGTCAATGAATAATGATGGATCCTGTCAGAAGTCCTTTTAAGAGAAAAAAAAGCTATTGAGCAAGGCAAGAATGCACAAGCTTTTCCTTTAAAGAAAAGGGCTTCTTTAAACAAGGCTGTTTAAACAGCAGCAATGGCACAGAAACAACAACAGCATCTCTAAGGGAAGTAGCACTGTTCTATGTCTGTGAAGGCAATCCAGCTCAGTAAGTTTCACCCAAACTACAGTCTCTTTATTTAGACTTGCAGAACAAAAAGTGCACATCAGGGAGCCTAGAGTGGTTTTGCTTTGAGTATATAGCAAAAGTGTCAGTATCTATGACTTGGCTTATTTCTGTAAGATTAAGAGTTTTACATCTCAACTAAATAAGTGTGAGGAAGGTGATCAATTATGTATATTACCTAGTATTTGAACAGGACACCTGCCCCCAAAAAATATTAGGTAGCAAAGACACAGAGATCAAAGACTGACATCAGGGCATAGAAGGAGAGCAACAACTCAGATCCAGCTATAGCTCAGGGTGATCAAAGTCATTTTGGAAACTAAAGGTGGTCGCACCCAAAATCTGGAAAACAGATTGGAATTGGCTAAATAAAACTGATGTTGAGTAACACACTGCTTTTGCAAGCTAATAATTTTGTTGTTGTTGTTGTTTTGTCTTTGCAGGGGGCTGCTTTGACAATAGGACTCACCCTATGTCAGTAAATGCAGTTTCAGTATCTGACCTATGTTAGCTGCTAAGCCATGGTGGTGACACAAAGGGATGGGCTGCACTGCAAGAGGCATCTTGCAACACAGCTCTTGGGACACTTTTGGATCAAGATCAAAGGGAAAACTTTAGCTTCAAATCACAGACTTCCCATTCACATAAAAGATGTCTTGCAGAGAAGTCTTTACATATTCGGGGAGTAATTCATTATATAGCTTGATATCATCCTTAGAAGTACAGATTCTCATGGTAAGCCTTTAAAATATATCTGATTATTAAGATACAGTCATTACTGCATTTAAAATCATTCCTCAAATAGGACACTAGTAACAATTCACAAATTTGTATTCCTTGGTCCATTTCAGAGTCCAGCCTTTACCAAGCATGCCACTTGCATGTAAAATAACACCTGGCAGATCTCCATCTCTGTTGTCAAACATCATCACAATTGCAAAGGGATATATTGACATGAGAATGAAGCATGCAACAATTCCTTTCCACTGACTACACACTAGCTGCTAGCCAGACAGCTCCTGGACAGGCCAGATAGAGTTTGGGAACCAGAGATGCTAGTCTGATGTCATCCACAAGTGTCCTTAGTACACCATCATAGTATATTTGACTTGTGCCAGAGGAACATATGCCTTTTTGCTCACAATCTGCAATGCTACTGCAAGTGGGTAGTGAAAGAACAATTGGAAACAGCAGGATGTACATGGAATATCTGAAAATATGAGCTTAGACCAGCGTAAAAATAATATCCACATTATTTCCATGCATGACATCAAGCTCAAAATGGAATGTACCTTTCAGAAATTATTGTTTGCCTTCATAAAAGTGCATTTTGAGTCTCTCAAAATGTAACAGCCAGACTGAAATTCTAGAAATCAGATTCAGTATCTGCTGTCTCAGTTCTCCACCCCATTCATGGATAGACTTAAACATCCTAAAAACATGTTTATCAAACCTAGTATTTGTGATACAGGGTTCTAGCTTAAAATGAAAGGCTTGCCATTCACATAGCTGCAACTTGAAGAGAGGTCTTTATTCAGTGCTTCATTCATTATGTTGCACGTGGTAGTTATTACAGGTAACTGCTAGCACTACCCACAGCTCGGCTGTTTGTCCAATATGAGTCACTCACAGAGAGATGTAATTCCAAGCAGAATTTCTTCATCCTACAGTAATCACATATTTTGTTCCAGAGTATATCCTTTACTTTTGAGTAGGCAGAATTAGTGAAGTGCAATTAGTGATAAAGCCATTTGTCCCCAGGCTGATAATTTTTCTTAAAGCATTTATTCTTTCCCATACCTTACATGTTACATTAATACAGCTGCTAGGAGTACTGAATGTAGCTTGTAATAGGCACAAATCCCAGAAGAAATATGCATCTCCCCTGCTGAAAGGAAGAATATTGGTCCACCGGAGTTTGATTCAACATGTATAAGTATTTATATGAAGATATCATGAAATTTAGTTTAATGCCACTGCTCTCTTCCTACTCTGTATCAGAAGGGAACAGATTATTCTGCATTCATCTCTTTCTCTCCCAGTGCTGGAGGACAATGCTGGAGGAAAAGGAACAATGCCTTGTCCTTTTTCTAAAACTATATATTTGCAAGTATTAATTTTAAAAATCTGGGTGTTGGAAACAGCAGACTATCAGGCAGTTCATCTTCAATGTTTTTTGTTTTCTACCTTTTTTCCCTGCTCCAGTTCTGGTTAGATCTCTCTCCCTTTCCATTTACTCCAAATATAAACAAAGCAGAGGGCTATTTTTACTGGGCAAATAATTCCTAACACCTCAGATATATGGGAGAGTGCCTTTTCCTACTTTTGTCATGAGTAAAGCAGGGTAAAATGCCATTACATATTTCTTGTGAAGCCACATTTCAGCTCTTTTATGATACTCTGACTCAGAATCAAACAGTATATAGATTTATGTGGAGTTAATACACAAAGTGCCTCTTAATCCTGGCATCTGTCCTCACACAGATGCTTTTGGATAGCATTCTTTTAACCCTGTGGGGAAATTACAGAAAATTAGCAATGGCTTTATATGACAAGCCAGATAACAAATAACTCTTAGTGGCCAGTTGATCTGTGTGTTTCCTTGGGCTTTTTCTTTCTCCTGCCTATTCTCTTTGCTACAAAAGTGATATTTGAAAGAAGATTTGCTCATGTGAAAAACTGAACCTGAAGAACAGCAATCTGTTCCCAGGTGACAAAACACACCCGCACCCTCTGAGGCATCTGGGACTGGCATGTGAATGAAACTCCACTTACCAACAGATAAGATTGAAACCCAATATGGAGATCTGCTCAAAACAAGACAAACTGAGAGTACAGCTCTCATAACCTCTACCAAAGTGACATTGTGATGGGAGGGGCAGTGCTTTATCTGCTGTTCATCTTTAAAAGCATGTTGACTGCAGAACTGCTGCAACTTCATCTGTTCGTTCACTTTTTTTTTTAATCTCTGTCAAATCACCCTACAGTTTTGGTACAGAACAAGCAAGTTCAGCGAGGACGAGTGGATTTTACCAGTTTATCTCATGTTCCAAAAGTACATACTGTTATCTTCTTTTATTCTCTGAGGAAGGATGGTAGTGCCTCACAGACAGAGTAGATTCGGAGAAACAGAAGAACAAAGGAGGTTTTCTTTCCAAAAGTCACATTCAAAAGGAGAATTATAGCTGTGCAGCATACAGCTAAACAAAGTGCTCCACCACCACTGAAAAAAATACCACTGTTGCTGCTGACACCTATGTGGCACCAGGGTGACAAAGCCATGTTCCTCCCTGTAGACCCTGCCCAGCCCACTCATCATTGCCCACATCCCCTCCTGTGGACCCCAAAAGCAGAGGACCCTAGCCCAGGGGGCAGGACCTGCCTGCCACCAGACATTTGTGTTCCCCAGAGGAGCACTCCCTCTGGGCAGCCCTGAGGTGCTAGCGAGTATCAGCAGCATGGGGTTGAGCACCCAGGGAAACTAGCCTGCTCCCAAATGTAGATGGAGTCACCCATCCACAGCTCAGCATGTCTTTATACTAAAATTCATGATATTAAGATTCATTCTTCTCATTTGATGAGTTGTTTTCACTTGTGTAATGAGCACAAAACCAAATTAGGTTGTCTGTTTAGAGCTCCTGAGGGGTACCAGTAGCTGCCTCACACTGGCTCATCACTTTAATCAGAACCATAAGTCCTTCCTGTGGCTTCTTTTGCTCTTCTTACCTTGCAGTCTTATTACAGTGGCCTGGCACCAGTGGGTTTTGACAGCAGGATAGCCAGAGGCAGCTACTGCATGGCAAAGACAGATTTTTTTATTTTGGCATGGGGAAGAAAGCAGATTGTAACTTGGAGAAATTTTTAATCCAGAGGATCACTGAAACAAAATCCACAAGTATAATTAAAACTGATGAGTCCTGATACAGTTGTGGATATATGGGAGGGACTGTAGGAAGTTCTGTGGGATGAAGTTGTGCACTGTGGACAGATATGTGCCAGCTGCTCAAGCCAACTGGTCTGAGTGGTCCCCACCAGGTTGCTTCTGTGAGGAAGGAGAATTGCTGGACAATTCAGACACCTTCTGATGTAATCATACCTATACAAACCTCCTTCTAGCTCATTCTACTCCTATAGACTTCAGCCATTCAATTGTTCCCAGTTTTTCTTTTCTAAGCCCAAACCATTGATCCTGGTCCAGGCAATACTGGTGCTTGGTTTTTGTCTCTCTCTGTTTCTCAATTATTTATTCTGCCCATCAACAGGGAAAAAACCCAAACCCACACCTCTTTTCCCCTTTCTACTTTCCAGTATCAGTGAAAACACTTTATTTGTAATACAAATTCAGGAGTAACCTCAAATATACTTTTAAATTTAGGTAGCAATTTAAGTGTGTTTTGGCTATGGGCCAAGCTGGGCAGGGAGGCCAAGATTCCTCCAACTGCAGACATTTTCAAAGTGGATGCTGCTGTCTGCATTAGTCACTCTGACTCCTCTTTATAGCAGAGAGGAACAAATATTTCCAGGGAAAGATTCATCTGACCTACTATTACACTGACCTATTATAGGTGAGATTAATCACACCCTTGTGATGCACTTCTCTCCCTGGTTGTAGGGGGAGCCCAGGGTGATTAGTTCAGTGCTCAGACATATAAGGTGATCTGAAATGAACCTTTGCTAGGGAACCAGGCCTCAGATGCAGCAGACCTCAGATATCTCTCACCTACCCTAATGCTGTTGAGGTGTCACCTTTTTGTATTTTGTTTAGGCTGCAATCATTTGCTGTGTCTATTCAGCCTGGTCTGAGTGCTACTAAGTCTCTGGTGCTTCCGTACTGCTATTTTTCTGTTCCTTTACAGAGAAGGCTGCATTTATTGATAGGGTGGAATGTCTGATCCTTACCTAGACGGATATGTTGTGATAATTTGATGATGCATGAATGTTCCTGGAAACCAACAAAAGCTGACAAAGTGCAAAGCTAGCATGGTAACTACTAACGTATCAGGTAACACAGCACAGCTGGTAGCAAAGGAGAGCTGTCCTCTGTGTAACTAATGACTGTCCCTATAAATAATCCCTCAGGGAAAGATCCTCTGCACCTAAAGGCTTCTAATTTCTACTGGTTACATTGGCTGGCTCAAGAAAATGTATTGCTATTCCTGACATACCTTTCACTGCTTGTACCCTTAGGCCATCACAGCTGCAATGACACTATACTGCTGCTAAATCTTTTGGATGTGACAGCATCCCCAGTGCAGATCTTTTTTTCAATAGCAGAGAAAATGAAGGAATACAAGTGACACTTCCTACACAACACTCGGAAGAAAAATCACGTGTGGAGGTGATACCGGGGGAGCAGCTAGGGCTCAGGAACAATAGCAGCTGCAGGTAGAGGCCTCTCTTGGTCAGTTGATTCACTAGGAGAAAGGAAAAAAAAGAAACATTCAGAGGAATTAAAATGTAGCAAAATCTGGGACAGAGAAAATGACAGAATTGACATGTGGAGAAGCTTTGGCTGTTGAGAGAAATACATGTTTCCATAAACTCCAGATTATGAAGCTGGAAAACTTCTGGTTGAGGCATCCTTTTGTATAGTTACTTCATCATGCAAGACATTGCACCAACAGTGACCACTGCTCCTTCTTTGAGGGAGCATTCCTGATCGCACTTATTCACAGCAACATCTAGAGATACCGTCAGTGCAGATCAGGTAATACCCCATCACGTGCACTGCTCATAGTAATATTGCAACTCCTGCCATGGAAGAGCTATATTAATACTGCAAGGGAGGGTAATGTGGTCAGGGGAAAGCCTTGATTCATCCTTCCACAGCAGCTCCTTTACCAATACTGTGTCACAACTTCAGACATCCATTCCTGTCCCCTCTGCAAGCTGGTCTTTACTTGCTGCTGTAAAGCCTCCCTACTACTCAAGGGGTAGGAGTGCTGCAAGAGCAACAACGCCTGTTATGAAAGAGTGTCCATGGCAGATAACAAGATCACAGTCATCAGGAACCCCTGCAAGGATTTATCTTCAAACAGCAAGATTTTTAAGCCATCTTGCAATAATCTGCATTGGAAAATATCTGTTGTTTCCTAACAGCTTTTTCTCACCATACAGCTTGTTGGGTTTTGACACTTTTGATCTTGCTTGATGATTTGTTTCCATTCTACCAGCAGTTTTATTCTAACTCTGCTGGTTTTGAAGTACTTCTTTCTGACAAAACTTCTCCCTTGATTTCACAACACATCTTTCCAGCTTTAATCTCTAAATGAGTTTGATGCAAGATATTTTTATCTGCTGGTGCTTATAAGAGTCAAAGAAGTCAATGTGTTGGGCTTTTTTTCTTTCCTGAAAAATGCCAATTCAATACAGCTAGATTTGGGTTTGTGTTTTAATGGAAATCTAATGTTTTGAGGAACACTATGAGAACAGTAGATGCAATCAGTATCCATTGAGAATAAAAGTTGATTGTAAATAATATCATCCTAGGCAGTTGTCCTCCTCCCAGGAATTAAAGGGAAAGCAAGATGCAGTCCTGTCTCCACAAATATTGATTTATTTTAGAATATTTAGAATACCTTTTATAAATTTCAGCATCCATATTTCTTCACCTCTATGAAGATTACAACAAAGCACCTGTTAGCAGACCTTGCCACATATTTCCTGATGAAGTAAAATATCTCCCTATGTGATGGCTTAGCTTTTCATCACTGGATGTTATTTACTTTTTTATTTATTCTGTAGGATGCATTTGCCTGATCACTCTGAAGGGAGATAGAAAAATTTTGTGCCTCGATAAACTCGGCTGCATTCAGAAATGCTGTCAACAGCAAGGGTATTGCAGAACAATGGCCACAGTAGGGCTCATAGTCTTCTTCTTACTCTACATACACACTGTTTTGCACATCAGCAAGTTAAGAGCCTGAGTTGAGGAGACTGAATATCTGACAAACAGGTTATACTTGGATGAAGAAGACAGGAAAATGAAATAGCATTCAATAATTATTTTATTAAATTCTCCTGCCTCCTACCTGTTGATTCACTAGAAATGATTGCAAGAGAATTCTGATGTCATTATTGTCCTTGCAAACTTAAAAAACTTGTATACCCAGGAGCTCAGTTAAGCATGGGGAGGCAATAAGTAGATCAGCGTGATATATGTCTATATTCAGCCAATGTTGAAATGATACACAGTATGATCTCTAGTGCAGTTAGACACAGACACTAGATGCACAGTTAAAAACAGATGCTATCACCAAATTAATAAAAACCATGTCCAACAAGAATCATGCCAATCACTGTGTAAGAAATGTGGCCTCCAGCAAATTAAAGGTTATACAGCATGATATAGAACTTATAAGGCTGTCTTTCCCCATGCTGGTGTGTGCACACCCTACTGCTTCTGAACTGGGATGTGGAAGAGGTGCAGACAGCACAGCCATTCCACAGTGCTCTAGTGGGGTCCTCAGCCCACCCACACACATGGAAGCACTACTGCAATGTGGAAGCTCTCAACATTTGGAAGGGAAGCTGTCCAACTTGAATGGAAGAGAAGTAAGACTGAATAGCTACATCTATTTCTGACCTGCATGTATAAACCTTTTATGGTCCTCCTGCCCCAGCTGCCCTAAAAAAAAGCTTTAAACTTTCCTCATGGGGCTTACTTCTAAGTCTTCAGGCCATCAAGGATCCATCGGTACTATTGTTCTAATGGCAGAGACATTATTCATCTTTTTTAATTAATGTGGATTGTAGGAAAGTGTCAAATGCCAGGTCTGAAATTGCACTATCACCAGAAATTCCTGAACAGACTGTTGGTGTGGAAAGTGACAACTAAACTGAGACAACAGGAAACTGGTGGTAAGAACTTATGGAAGACTTTTAAGTGTCTAGTAATTTCTGGCATTTCCATTTTTAAAAGATCATGGTTTTAAGAATATGCAATTCCCCAGTGTCTGAATTTCATAGAATTTTAAAACCCATAGGTGAAATACAGTAAAACTGCAGCAGTGAAAGATCATATGCTTAAAAAAACCCCAACAAACAAACAAAAAACCCACAAAACAAAACAAAAACCCAACCAAACAACAAACAAAACAAAACCAAAAAAACCCACCAAAATTCCAGACAATATGGCTGCACATGTACATTTCTTCTTACTACAGAACAAGCACAGCTTTACTAGCCTGTGCACCTAATGTGGAGCACTGCAATGTGCTAGGGAGACATAAGGTTTTTAATCCTCTGAACTAAAAGAACAAAGTACTTAATATACCACTGGGGACAGATGTTATATTCATTTCAGAGCTGAGAGAAGTGAGGTTGCCAAGTATTTCAGTGATGAAATTGGGAATATTCATCCTGACCCCACATTTATTTTCTAATCACCTCTTTCCAGTTCAATAGGTAGCATCCAATCTATAACTCTTTTTGAAGAGTCATGGCATGCTCTTTACATCTTCCACCACTGTCACACCAGCACATAAACTGTAGCAGCAACATAGCTGCTCTCTGCAAATATCCACCATTACTGGGGTCTAGTAGTCACTCCATCATCTGAATCCTCAAATACTGATAAACACACTGTGGTTCTTCAATTACTAGCCTAAGAGCATGTTTTGTAACTGGCCATACCTGGATTCTTTAATCAGTGTTCCCTTCTCTGTTCAGCTGGATGCTGTGTATGTACCCCATGGAGACATTGTGGGAGGTGCAAGCATAGCTGTGCTGAAAGTCCAGCAAGTGCCACCTCTGAGCTACATCACTTCTCAGTAGAAGCACTTAATGGAAAGTGGATGTCTGCCTGGATTGTTCTAGACTGCATAAAGCTCCAGATGCCTCAGGCAGCATGCCCTGGTCATACTAGGGGCAAGGTTTTAAATTTGTTACTCACTTGCAGGGCAGTATGTTCTTGAGGGCAGCACTAGAACCATTCTTGGTATAGAGGGCGAAAAGAATTAGAGGAATATTTTCCACCCTCCTAATTATCTTACTAGGTCCAATTAGTTGGCAACTTCAATGCAGTTACAGTTGTTTTTATCAATGGGAAGGCAGATGCCTGCTTATACCATGCACGTGATAATAGTCAGTGGAGCAAAGTGTATTCTGCACTTGACAGCTGTAGGGAGGGAAAGGGTTCAAAGTTATTGCCTGACTAATTGAGGATGAGCATCAGAACAGACCTCCAAGGAAACAATGGTGTCTACCTGGTGTTGATGAAGTCTTCTGGTCATTATTCTGCTGCAGCAAGGGTGTTTTGTGAGAAGGGAGAAGGAAATATCTGTTTTCGTACCTCTGAGGTTGAAGGCAATGGGAAAACTTGACAAGGACATAAAGACACATGAACAGATGCATGGTTAAGTTTTTCCAGTTGAACTGTTATGAGGAGTGTCTCATCTGAGTAGTTTGCTGAATGGTCTAAGAAATGGAAATAATTTTCTGTAGTCTTATTGAAGTTTTGGCAAAACAAGATATTTCACTCACTTTTCCTAGGAAGGAAACAACAAGCTCAAGATAAAGTACAAATGAGAGAAGCATCTAAATGAAGAAGTCATGCACATGAATGTTCTTGCTGATACCCTGTGAAATGGTTATGGTATAAAAAAGCTTGTTGGTTTTTTTTTGTTTGGCCACAAAGCATTTCTATTTCATGTTGTTGTCATAAGATAGATGAGTTGATTTTTTGCATCAAAGAGCACCCACACCACTTTGAACATTGGAGTCCTCCAATCCTTTTTCCATATCTGTACATTAACCAGCCTGCCCTTCCCATGTTTTGACTCCCGTTCAGACATGCCATGTCCTCATGTCCTTAAATGAATTGAATTCATGTCTGCATCCACATCCCATCCTGACAGCTTTTTCTGGCTCAGCAGAGCCTTGAAGAAAATAAATCTGCGGGCCACACTCTCCCTTTTCTGAAACTCTCCATTACTACACTGTTAATAGGTATGGTAATTATTTAATATATCCAGAAACCAATAGTGATACATTTATTTAATAATTCTACCTTACTGTTTTACTAGCCTACTCTTAACGCATTTCCTTACTAACCAGATTATAAAGAGGGTTACTTAATTTTCCAGCTGACAGCACATTGATAGTCTCCTTGCTTAGTAACAGAAATCACATGAGATTATCAGGAGTAGGAAGCAAACACATTTCTGTGAAGAGTGAGAGCACAGCTTTGTTAGCAGTCCCAGAGCTGAATCTCATGTCTATTGACTACGCTCCTCTGAGGTTTCTTGCACCAGCAACAGCCTTCTCAAATTTTTCTGTCTCTTTTCAGATCTGATCTGAAAACATCTTTGCATCCGAAGCTAGCCAGTTACCATTTTAATCTTCTCAACCTTTCTTTGCATATTCTCAAAAATACTAATTAAATCAGTAAAACTTTTGGAGATACACTTTGAAGCACAATACTGAACAAAACTGCACTACCCTTGGTCTCATGCTAAATTAGGAAATTGTGTAAAACTGGCAGTCAAACAGAAGGGTATTTGAACTGCTCTTATCTCAAACCTAGAATAAGGGCATCAATAGGGACAGTTGTTGCTGGGAAGTCAGTGCTTGTCCTCATTTTAACTAAGAATACACTACAATGCAAAATTTGAATATGCCAAGATCATAAATGATCTACCAGTAAGAAGGGCAACAACTATTCTCAGTGTCTTGAATGGAAATAGCAGGTGTTTGGTACTTTTCTGGTCCTAAGGCAGTAATCAGTCACAGATAATTGATTACTTTCAGGTTCAGAAAGTGATTTGCAAGGGATAATATTTTCAGTGTACTGTACTAGCTTAACATTAGCTGCACAGGAGGAAACATATTTCTGAAGCACCAACCACACATCCAGTCATTTTTGATCATTTGAGCCATCCCTGTACCCAGTAAAGTCATATGTTCAAACTTCTGGGCAAATACTAATTATGCCTTCTAATTGCAACACAGCTGCTTCCATTCCCTCTATTAAACTCTATTCATCCCTTATTATTAAACAAAATGTAGGGCAGGAAAATAGAAAGAGGTTTTTTTCTATACATCTGTCTCTTTCAGGACAAACTCCTTTCTTGAACAAGTACAGCCATGTCTATAATCATATATAATATACAGTATCACAAGACTACTCACATTCATTTTGAAGAAATGTAATGAATCTATCCAGCAGTGAATTATCTCCTGTTTTGTCAAAATGAGTATGACTGCACATTAAGCACAGCATGACTCATAGGCAGAGCAATATGGAAAACTGCCCTTTTGGAGGCTTATCTAGCTCCACAGAAGGGCCTGGAAAGAACTCAATCAACTTTATCAGTAGTTTAAAAGCCAGAATCAGTGACCAAGAAGATAAGTGCAAATGCAACCAGTGGCTAAGTCTGAAAAGCAAACTGGAGTCCTGCTGCAGCAGCACTAGCATGGAGCAGCCCCAGCCTTTCTCCAGCCAGCAAACACAGGGAGAGGTGCTTGTGGAGGCCACTTCAGGAGCTGTTTCACTCTATCACCTAGTTCAAAATTATTCCAGCAGAAAAAGTGGCCATGTTTCTGCAGGTGAAAGAGTCAAATCAGCTCATGTAAGCTCACCTGTCAGCTTACATATCTCAATCAGCTCAGGATATGGCTAGGTTGTGTGTAGAAGATGGGGTGTGAAGGATAGGAAGTAAGACTGCCCCTGCTTTGATAACAGTCAGTTCTTAAATTGGCTGAGCTACATATGTCATGGTAGCCTCCATTATCAGTATAATTAGAGATAAGTAAGACAGTTCTCAGTTTTATCATGAGAAAAAAAAAAAAACCCAGACACTCAGAATCTGTGAGAAGTTGTTTGTAAATGCTGGTCTGATACTACCTCTGTCCCTTCTTATTGATTTAGAACTACAGAAATGTATACAAGGTCATTGACATTAATGTCCATGGAAAAGTATCTGTCCTAGAAAAGGGCCAGCATAAATATATTAATGTACAAA
Source organism: Megaceryle torquata (assembly GCA_024611175.1). Taxonomy (NCBI): domain Eukaryota; kingdom Metazoa; phylum Chordata; class Aves; order Coraciiformes; family Cerylidae; genus Megaceryle; species Megaceryle torquata. Next base: position 8,204 of record JANIJG010021946.1, on the reverse strand, counting down.
CCAGCTAGGAAGTGACCTTTTGTGGAGCTGATGGTCTCTCCATAAAAAAAACAACATTTTGTCTTTCTCAAAGTTGTTCTCATCAAATTTAGGGAATAATTTGTGCTGAAATGAAATTCCAAGGCATGTTCCTGGGAAGCCTAGGTTTAACTTCAGAGCTGGTCCCTGAAAGAGAAGCTGTCTGCATATCTTCTCTGGAGGCTCCATCACTTTCTGCTTCAGCACAGGGTGGATGAGTAACCTGCCACTGCAGAGATGAATCCTTGTGGGCAGAGGATGGCTCTGTAGCCTGGTCTCCCAGAGGAGTCCCCTACCTGTCAAGTCATTTTGTAGGAGTTACATTTGTATTTCTTCATCCACTCTGTAGATGGTGGTTAAATCCGGCCTGCCTGTTCCAACAACCAGCTTTTCAGCAGAAACAAACTGGTTGGGAAAAAAAATGGCTTTGTCTGAAGTTGAATGAAATATTTTGCTCAACCCACAGACCAAAAAATAAAAGAAGTCCAACAAATTGAGCTGAGATGGACTAAATTATTATTTCCCATCCATTTTTTGGTTCAGCTGTCACACTGAAAAATCAATTATTTTCATAGCTCTACATCAGTCACTCCTATTTATAGAAATTCTAGTCATACAATCTGAGAACAGATTTCCCCTGCTGTTACATTTGCTTTAACTTCCAGGGAAGCCAATGTCGATGAACTCTGGGAAAAATAAGTCCCTGGAGTAGAGAGCCTGACACTCCCCTACCATGAATAACAAACAGCAAGTGTTAGAATGATTAGTCACAGTGAACAGTTTATGAGAAATAACCACTGAGTGAAATTTCCTTGCCTAAAAGAATTCAGAAATCTAACAGCTCCAACGGCTGTAACCTGTTGAAAGGACTTCTTGGGCTTTGACAGTAAACAAAATTCTGTGCTTTTCTAATTTTACTAGGAGCTCATATGGTGCAACCCCCATACTGGGGATGAGGTTATCTGGTTATACTGGTATAGTACATTCACCTGTGAAAGAAATTATTCTATAATACATATAATTATTATACCAAGCTGGGGGGTGCAGTTGATATGCCAGAGGGACAGGATGCCATCCAGAGGGACCTGGATAGGCTGGAGAGG
>JANIJG010021945.1:0-64021 GCA_024611175.1 Megaceryle torquata | reverse complement strand
GAGGGGTTTCCAAGCCCCGCGTGGAGCTGTGGTGCTGAGGGCCATGGGTCAGTGGTGCCCTGGCAGTGCTGGGGGAAGGGTTGGACTCGATGACCCGAAAGGGCTCTTCCAACCAAAACAATTCTACAATTCCATGACCGCTGCCCCACCTCGCCTGGGCACCGCCAGGTCTGGGGATGTCTTTTGCCATCATTCACACCGTGGCTGCAAGGAGGAGGAAGCCACGGCAGCACCAAGATGCCAATTACTTTCATTAGCAGCCAATGTATTTCTTTATCAGCTCTGTGCTTCTCGTACAATGTTGATCATTTTGATGGAGCATTTGTTTTAATTTCCCAAATGAGGAAGCAATCTTGTAAATATTGTGCGGTAATTAAAATGGCTATTTATTGTGCAGCATTCTGGCTGCTGCCAGCACAGAACCTGATTAGCATTCCCCTTCCGCCAAGCCTTTGCTCCAGCCCGTCCTGCTGCTCCGGGGAGCTCCTTCAGCTTCTTGCCTCTCTCTGCGACGTCGGCACAGCCAAAGCACCTCCACGCCTGCAAGTCCCGCTGCTCTGAGTCCTCGCTGCTAAAAGACAAGTGGAGGTTTGATATCACAGAATCCCAGAATCTCAGCGTGGTGGAGGTTGGAAGGGATCACTTGAGATCAGCTGGCCCAGCCCCCCTGCTCCAGCAGGGTCACCCAGAGCAGGGGGAGCAGGGTTGTTGCTCCCCAACCTACCCTGTCACCGCTGGCATGGGAGAAGGGCGCACATCCAGACAGAAGTCCTGGTAAGGGACAGAAGCATCCCAGGGGAGGGGGAACAAGCCTGATGGGCATTGCCCTTCCACTTGGCCACGGGGCCAGGAGGTGGTTTTAGCCCATTTCAAGAGCACATGCCCGTGTCTCAGCAAGGGGACGCTCTCCCAAGGCCAGCACATGGCAGCTCTGGGCTCCACGCTGCCCACACCCAGCAGAGCCCGTGGGTCAGCACCAGCAAGCACCTTTGTGGCTGACCTTGGAGGAGGACATGGATGGGAATGGGACTGGGAACTGGGGGTCAGGGGTGTGCGTGTGGTCCTGCAGTCAGTTCTGCACGGGGCCAGGCAGCACAAAGCAAGAGAACAGCCTGTGCACAGCTGGGGGGGCAGAAATTTCTCTCAGATGGCTCAAAATCCTCCTCCCCAGTCTCCATGGTGACCAGGAGCTGGTGCTGCCTCCAGCGCTGGGTACAGGGGTGCAGGGCAGCTGGTGGCTGTGCTGCTGGGGCTCTCCCGGTGGGAACCACAGAGTGCTGGGGACATGCTGTGGGGCGGAGGGGGTCCTCTTGGCCTGGGAAGCAGGGCCACAGGTTACGACACACACACCTCCACCGCAGGGACTCACTCCAAGCCTATGGCCAGGGTCAGGAGTTCTGTGGCTGTACCTGGACTTCCACTCTCATCACACTGCATGAGCACAGATTCATTACTGGAGGCTTTGCCTTGAGTGCTTTCTGTTTATTATTTCCCCTCCACAAACATCCAAACTGGCAAAAGCTGAAAAAAACCCACAACAAAACAACTTGGAAATCAACATCTATCCAAATGCATTTAAAAAGCCTTTAAAATGTAAATCCTTCCAGCTCCCGTGATGCCGGCTAAAGAAACACTTTGGTGCTGGGGGAAGTGAGGCTGAATGCCACGGGTGTGCAGAGAGGAGGCGCAGCCCCCACTGCTCAGCTCCCCCACCAGCCAGGGGGAAGAGGGGCTCTGGGGGTCCTGGGCCCCCGCGCCACCCTGTCCCCTGGGCTCCCTCCCAGGAGGAACGTTTCTGTACTGGCTCCTCTCTGGGGAGCCCGAGTGGGCTGCCGATGATGGTGAAAGGAGATGAAAGATCAGTAAAATGAGGAGCAGAAGCAGAACCAGGGGGTGGGAAGCAGAGGGATAAGTCCCTCTCTCCTCATTTCCCTTCCTTGCTCTGGGGACACTCCCGCTCTGCCACGGGGGCCGGGGCTGGGTCTGCTTGGTCAGACCCCCAGAGCTGAGCTGGGGACATCCCTGCCTACCCCCCCATGAAGCACCCTCAGCTCTCTGGCCGTTGTCCTTTGCAGAAGCCGTTGGAGCTTTGCATAGGGTGACAATGCTCATTAGTGCTCTTTGCATACGTGCTAATCAGCAGGGAGGCTGCTCCGGCATTTGCGCCTCGTTCTTGGACTGCACAGTAAACACAGCAGCAGGGGCTGGCGCAGCGCTCTGGGGTGGCACGGTGGTGAGGGACATGGCGAGGCGGTGAGGGACGTGTCACGGCAGCGAGGGACGCTGCCCAGCCTCAAGACGCATCCCCCAGCCCCATGGGCACCATCTAAGCACAGGAGGGGACGAGCCAGTCCTGGCGCCTGTGCCGCCTGGACCCTGCTAATGGCACGGCTTTAAAAGCTTCCCCAGAATACATTCAGACTCCCACTCCCTTTACCGTCGCCTCGCTCCCCGTCTCCTACATAGAGATGCCAGCTCACGCGCGGCACCAGCTCCGCACGTCATCGCCCACCTCCACTGTCCCCCACGCCCCTGTGCCAGTGCCCACGCAGCCACCACCACACTTGTCCCCAGGGAGCTGTGACCTGGCACTGAGCACCCATGGGACCCCCCTTTGGCACCAGTGCCCAGGGTGCCACAGGGCGCTCCGAGGGCTGGTGCAGAGACCCGGGAGGTGAGTATGGAGTAGGCTGGAAGAGGCGTGCTGGCCAAACTATGAGCTGCCTTGGAAGCCAGAGACTCACAGTTTGCTACCACGGGCCGGAGGGAGCTGGGGAGCTGAGGAGCAGGTTAGTGCCATGGGAGGGGGTCTGGCCCTGACTGGTGGGTGCTGGTGAGAGGCAGAGCATCTCACTGGCCCCAGCCAGCCCCGCTCACTGCTGCCTTCATCCACCCTCACCAGCCACCATGGTTCTACCTGATGCACAAAACAAAGTAAAAAAGTTAAATCACCTTTTATTTTTAAGGCTGTGATTTATCCAGCTGTAGACTGGCAAAGAAAACCCCTGCAGCAGAGCAAAGTGAGAATTCCCAGATGCTCTCATGGGGCATGTTCCAAAAAGCATTCATCCATCATACTCCGCCGCAGCCACGCGCTTGGCATCTTGACGCAGTGCTTCTGCTTGGTGATGCTATTTTCAGAGGAGGCTTTTGGGGAGCTCACTGCCAGACACCCCTAATGCTTCTGAGGGGGGAATTTGGAAGGAAAAAAAAATGGGGGCTGCTCCTTTCCTGGACAGTGGGGCCAGGGGTGGCAGGCGAGCAGTGGAGGGGAATGAGGTGATGTTCTGCCTGGGGATGAAAAGCCTCTTGTGAGCCCAGCATGGTGGTGTGGGCAAGGAGACATCACCTGGTGGGGCTGGCTCCCCCACTGAGCAACACCCACCAGGGGCCAGCCCTCCTCAGTACCTCCCTGAGCTCAGCACCTCCCTGAGCTCAGCACCTCCCTGAGCTCAGCACCTCCCTGAGCTCACGACCCCAGCGATTTCTTCTGTTGTCTGGTTATTGCTCACTTGCAGAGTTCTTGATTCTTCAGCCCCTTTTTTGCTACCCCCTGGACTGTCACTCTCCTGGAATTTTGCTCAGGGGTGCTCAGGCATCAGCTAGGTCTCCTCTGATAAGAGACTCAGTCCTGCAGTGTTGGTGTTTGGGATCCACGGGAGCAGCCCAGGAGAGCAGAATCATCCCTCCCGGCTGGTTCATCCCTTGTCCAGGGGGTGCCAGCAGAAAAAAGTCCCCTCAGTCCTGCAGGCAGAGGGATGAGCTGTCACCCCGGTGTCCCCCCCCGGCATGGCATGCTGCCCGACCAGCCGTCAGTTCCCTGTTCCCAGGCTGGGCATGTCTGTGAGCCAGGGAAGGAGAGAGATGCTGCCAAATTAATCGGCTCATTAATTTGCACGTTTGCACGCTGAATATCAGCTATTTCCAGCCTGATGCCACTGCCAGCAGCTGCGTCCCACACGGCCACCAAGCAGGGTGGGCAGAGCCACCCCCACCAGGGACTGGGGCATCAGCTACAAGTTGGGGCATGAAACACAGTGAGAGCTCCTATGTGGCTGGGGGGTCACCCAGGATGGGCTGAATCGGGGCCACAAGCCAAGGCCTGGGCTCTTCTGCTGCTGGACACGGGCCACGATCTGGGCTCGGTGTCCATGTCACAGCACTCGGTTTGGCAGCAGCCTCCTGCCACGGACAGACACGCGGCTGTTCCCCGTGGGTGGGCTGGCACCAGGCGCCCGACCGCAGGCAGCACCGCGGCTCGCGCTCCCCTGGTCAATGTTTAACCAGCGTATTTATCCCGAGTGAAAGAGCCGCAGTGTGAGGGCAGGAGGGGCTCGGACAGACACAGGGACAGACAAACAGCCTCTGATGCTGTTCCCTGAGCACACCCTGTGTCCACAAAGCGCCGGTGCCAGCCACAGCTGATGGCCCCTGGGCGAGTACGTGTGCGATGCTCACAGAGCCTTTCAGCAGCTCCTACAGACCAGGCAGTGCCCTGGGCTCTTCATCAGGCAGGGGTGTGAGTGTTGGTGTCCTCGCCAGCCCCAAACCTCAGCAGTCGCCGCCCCACTGGGTACAAGCACCCTCAGCATCAGCGCCCCACGGCTGCCCCGCTCCCGAGCGGCATCTCCGTCCCAATGGGCACCAAGAACCGGGAAAACACCGGGAAACATCCCAGCTCAGCGGCAGATCCACGTGCCGATAAAAACACGGTGCAGACCCGTGGCCGGGCCTGATGCAAATTTAATTGAAATGTATTTTATGTCCTTAAAGCACATTAAGTGCTTGGAAGTTAATTGGTATTTAATTAGCATAAATTACGCTCTTTAATAATACTTGGGGAAAAACAACACCGCGTTACAGATGCTTTATTAAAAGTCACCCCGACAAATTAAAAGCGAGTGTGCTGAACACGTCGACAGCAAACCAGGGAAGCACAGTGAGTGGGCCATCCCCCACCTCCTGACCCCTCTTGTGCACCTGGGGACCCCCCAGCACGGGTGGGCAGCATCACTGCCCCTGTGGGACTGCAGCCCCCCCGACTCCTCGCCTGCACCCACTGGGTGAAGGGCCCTGGAGCCGGGGTGAAGCAGGGAGCCGGGGTGCAGGAGGAAGTTGAGGTGCAGGGGGGAGCTGGCCCCGTGCAGAGGCAGCTGCAGCCACCAGCGTGTTTCCTGCGGCGTCACAGAGCTGCGCTTCCTCTCGAAAGGGGAAGGTGGGCACCCATCAAACCCCAGCTCCCACCAGCACCCGCTCCCTCGTCCCCCCGAGTCCCTCTGCAGAGGAAACAGCGACTTTGCTCCTTGTTTGGTTTGGTGGTTTTGGTCGGGTTTTTTTTGTGATGTTGCCATGACAACCGTCCTAGTGACATCTTCATGCGCTTTGCCTCCCTCTGTGGGCTGCACCCTTGTCCTTCCTGAAGGAGCAGCTGCCCGTGCCCTGGCTCACCTGGGGCCTGCACTGCCCACCACGGGGTCTGTGTCCCCCTGCCCAGCCGCTGCGGGAGGGGATGCTGGCAAACGCACCCACCCCAAGCCAGGGATGCTGTAATTCTGGCATTTCCTCACTTCAGCACCTCTACAGCCTTGTCCTTTCCTAGAAGAGAACACATCTTTGTGTGTGTGCGTGGGGGTCACCTCCCGGGATGGGAAAATAGAAAGCAAGCTGCAAATAGAGAGCTGACGTTGTGCAGGGTTCTGCCCCACAGGGACATCAGAGAGCTGGGAGCATCCTCCCCGCCACAGCAATGGCTTTTCTGCCTGCGTGGAGCAGCCTGGGAAGAGGTAAGAAGCATCTGCTTTACCCAGAGGGGTAAAGACCCACTGGCAGCAGAGACACCAGCCCTGGCCCTGCTACTGCTCCTGCTTTTGGCAGCCTGTCCATTTCCCACTCCCACCTCCCCCTGCCCAGTCTCCAGACTGGTGCCCCCCCATGCAGGGCTGGGCAGGACAGGCAGCTCCGTGCCCCGCAGACAGCCCAGGGGCAGCTCAGAGCCACACTTGCCAGGGCTGGGAAAGCAACAGATGGTTCCCAAGTTAAAAGCTGGTAAAATTAGGAGTGACTAACCCCAGGTACCTTGAGGGGTTACTGCTGGGGTTGGGAATATTCACAATGACACCCCTGTGCTGGTTTAGCACCCAACAGGCCCTCTGAGTGGTGGGGACAGGGTTCCTATGAATCCCCCCCCTTGTGGGAGAGGCTGGGAGTCCGCACAGTGAGTCAGGGCAGAGCTGCCGTAGGGGACGGATGATGCCCGGCTGACGTAAAGCTGCTGCGCTGGCTCCTCTCCCCCTGCCCACACAGCTCCATCACTCGCCTTCTGCCAGCTTCTCCTGCTTATGGCAGCAGCTCCCCCTGTCAAAGCCCCCTCCCGTCACCCCCTGGACTCCAGCCCTCATCCTCTGACCAGGCAGAGACAGACCCACCCTGAGCTCTTGGTGGGTGCATCACCCCTGGCCCTCCTGATGCCCAGAGGGGTTAGAAATCAGACAGCCACCAAAGCTCCCTTCTCCTGTCACCCTCCTATGTGGTAGGTCACGGGCAAGAGCTGCTTGGTGTCACCCTGGACCTGCGGGAGGGACAGGAGCCACCCCATGGCACAAGCTGGGGAGAGGGCTGCCAGGGAGAAGCACCTTGCCAGGGAGAAGCGTGGGCTCCCCTGGGCTGGGTGCTGCTCAGGGAATGGTGGAGACAGAGGGAGATGCTCGAAAAAGAGGCAAATGTAGGAGCTGGCGTGGGGCAGGGCAAGGAGCCTCGCAGCACCCACAGCTGTGTCTGGATCTGGGGAGCTCCCACTGGTGCGTGCCAGGGCAGAGGGAGCTCGGAGTTAATATTGTCACAGGAAGGTAGAGAGTGATTAGTTTCAGTGCTGGTGAGAGGTGCCCCATGGTCCCCAGGCACAGCTGCTTAACTTGGCTTCTCAGCACGGTGGGAGACTTAAGGCTGGTCCCTCGCAGGGTGTTTGGGAGTGGGCAGCTCCCACCCCCTGAGCCAGGGAGCTGGAGATGCTTCTGGAGAGCAGCCCAGCACCAGGCTGCCAGCCACGGCCACATGCACCTGACCCTCTGAGCACGGGGCAGTGGTGCCCACACCGGGGGGCACAGGGCTCCCTGGTGCAGCAGATGCTCAGGCACAGCCCTGGGGGGATGGACACTGTGCACGACCAGTGCTGGAGGAGACTGGGACTGCTGTGGGTCAGAGGACGTCTCTGGCAAGTCAGTCCTGCAGCTGTGGCGGGAGCTGGCAGAGCCCTGGGGACCGGGGTGGGAGTGATGCTGCCAGCACCCGCCAGCTGCTTCCCATCATCCCTGCAGCATCGGGTCAACTGTCTCCCCAGTGCTGGCTGCCCTGGGAGTCTGCAGAGGGGAGGTGGGATAGGGAGGAACAGGGGCAGGGGGCTGTGCTCCAGCTGTGCTGAGCCCCACAGGCCACCCGCAGCAGGTCAGCGATGACAGCGTGCGTGGGGCCCCGCACCCGGCATCACTTCAGGATCAGGCGGGTGCTCTGGTCGCCCAGCAGGAGCCTGTGGGGAGATCAAAGAGAGAAAGAAACGTGGGGTCAGCGCTTTGGCCATTGCAACTGCACAACAGAAACCCAGCAGCAGCACCAGCCCAGCGCCAGCCCGAGCCTGGATTTGCCCAAGAAGACAGATGAAGCAAACGTGAGGATTTGGACACAGGTTGGATCTCTGCTGTTGCCCTGTCCCCATGGGAATGAGAAGGGAAAGGAGCCTCCAAGCCTTGGACACATCTCTGGAGAAGCAGCTGCCTGCAGCTGGACCCCAGGAGCACGGAAGGAGCCGGGCAGGGGACAGGGCAGAGCCCCCAGGGATGCCGGGGGTAGGAAGGGGGTGGGATGTCATCCAGCCCAGCTCCACTCTCCTTACCACAGCAGGCACCACATACCTCACCAGCACACTGACGAGCAGGGCAGCCACCATGGGCCCTACCCAGTAAACCCAGTGGTAGTCCCAGTAGTTTGCAACCACAGCTGGCCCAAAGGCTCTGGCAGGATTCATGCAGGCTCCAGACACGGCACCGCTGCAAGAGGGACGAAACAGCTGCATCAGCCCTGAGGGACACGAGACCAGCACCTGTCCCCCTCGCTGCTGGGATGGGGCGGTGCACAAACTGGGAGGGGGTGGGCAGCAGCGTGTTCCTCCCGGGGCTCCTTGCTGGGGGTCTGTCCCTGCTCTGGGGGGGTGGGACGCTCAGACCACGCCACTCCTCATCCAGGCACGGCTGCTCTGTGCTCAGGGACAATTTACTTCTGCAGCATAATGATGCCCAGACCCAAGTGGCTGCCCAGCAGCGGGCACCCGCCTTCGCTCACGAGTGTTAAACTCTGTAAAAAATATAAAGAAACCAAATGGGGCAGGAACCCGAATTTGGTGGTTCTCAGAGTGACACTGAAGGTTCTGGGGGGGAAGGGTGGTTGGAGATGGGTTGTCTTCCTGGCTTGCGTCTTCCTGGTTTTCATTGCCAGGCTGTCGGGGAGAACCCAGCACATGGGGCAGAAGCACGAGTGTTGAGTCTGTTCTGGGGCTTACTGGGAGCTGGGCTTTGAAGGAGGCAAAGCCCCGTGCCACGCGTGGGCAGGAGGGACAATAGCGTTTGCAGACCAAAGAAAACGGCAACAGATAAATATCTGCACACGGGGCTCGCGCAGCGTTCAAACGAGAGCTCGGGTCCCACTAGAGGGGGTGCTGCCTTAACCGACCGGCCCAGTATCGCTCATAACTGTGCACGCTCGTTACCCGATGGCAGCGGCACCGGACCCCGGCCGCTCGCCTGAGACTCGCCCGCCCGAGCTGAGGCTGAGCTTGGCAGCGTCTCCAGCAGCCGCCGGGACACGCGGCGAGGGACGGCTCCAGATAAACCCTCTCCTGTTTGCTCAGGGCTTCCCACGGCAAACACCACCAGCGCGGCCCCTCGGTTTTATCAGCCCGTGGCAGGTCCCTGGGAAGGAGGCTCTGTCTCAAGAGCCACGTGCTGGGCTTGAGCCAACAGCTTCTCCTACACCTGCTTGGGCTGCTCCCAGCAGCTCACCCCAAATATATCAGGGGGCTGGTGGGATCATTGACCAGCCTGTGCTGTGCTATGAGGGTGCACATCCCATCTCACCCCATCCTATCCCATCTCACCTCATGGTACACTGGAATCCCAGCATCCAAGTATGGAAAGGGGTGAAAGGGCCCTCTGGGGATGCTCTGGTGCCACCCCCCTGCTCCAGCCAGCAGGGTCACCCAGAGCAGGGGGCCCAGCAGCGCAGGGTCCAGGCGAGTTGGGAATCTCGCCAGAGAAGGAGACTCCACAGCCTCTCTGGGCAGCCTGCTGCAGGGCTCATCTAATCTCATCCCCATCCCATCTCATCTCACTCCATCTCACCCCACCCCAGGCACAGGCACTTTCTCCTCCCTGGTGCAGGATGCAGCAGCCTGGGAGGGGAGCCCTGATTCTGGGTGCTTATTGCTGCCCCCCTGGGCTCTGCTCAGCCAGCACCACTCTGAGCACCAGCTCCCTCCCTGCAGCCCACAGCCCCATCCCAACCCCCTGCCCAGTGGCAGTGGCTGCTGGAGCAGGTGGCACTGGCTGGCCAGTGGGAATGTGCACGAGGAGAGGACTCATGAGCTCACCCTGCCAGGACGTTGGCCGTGACCGTGAAGCCGATGTAGAGAGGTGCCAGGGGGGTCTTGGTCTTCCCATTGATGGCGCTCATGCTGACCACGAGGAGCAGGAAGGTGGTCATGAAGATCTCACCCAGGAGGGCGGTGGGGATCTGCTTGTCAGCTGTGATGATGCTGAAGGCTCCTCCTTCAGAATTCATGTACTGCTGGCTCCCCACCACGGCCTGCACGGGGGGAAGTCCTGTTTGTGCCGTCCACGCTCCATACCGTGGGCTTTACCGGGCATATGTGCTCACTGTCAGGGCAGCGTGGGCAGGCGGAGCACCGGGTTAAAGAGGAGCTAATCTCATCACTTTCCTCCTGAAAGCCAGCCCTGAGCGCCTGGCAAACACAAACTCATTAGCAAAGGCTCTTAGCTCTCCTGACAATGAGCCAAACACCGCTCTCCTGGTGGGATGAGCCTCACCCAGACACCGGGGGATCTGTGGTGGCCAATCTGCACTGTGCCACAAGGTTTGGGATGTCTGGTCCCAGGGAACGGGCAGCAAGGAGCGGGGATTAACTTTACAGCACAGTGCTGGATGTAGAAGCCCAGGCAGCCACCGCGCGTGGAAATGGCTGGAGCTGCAGAGGGTCCGTGCATCGTTCTGTGCCTAACGAGCTCCCCAGAGCAAACCTCTGGAGAACAGCTGCCAATTAGCTGGGCCCAGAGAGTGTGCAGAGGTGGCACCCCCAGACCCGAGCCTGCAGCACCAGGTGAGTTGTCTGAGTCCTGCCCTCAGCCTGTGAAAGACCTGGGAGGAGGAACCGGCGCCCTGGGCTCAGGTGCCAGACAAGCCCTGCGCCCACGCAGCAAACCTCTGAGCCCTATCACCTTGTGAGAAACCAGCACCTGACGTCACACCGAGAACTGATGCAGCGAGTGCCCCTCGCCCTCCCCATCACACGCTGCTCCTGGGCACCCTGGCGCTGGGCAGCAGGCTGGGGCTGGCAGAGCAGGGGCAGCCCCCACACCCTGGCATTAACCCTGGTTAAAGAGACTCCCCAGGTGTCCCTACCTTGGCCAGGCCAGCTCCTATCATCCCTCCACAGAGCTGGGAGACCCAGTAAGGAATGATCATCATGATGTCCATCCCACCAACCAGCCACACAGTCAAGGAGGCGGCGGGGTTCAAGTGGCCTCCGCTGCAAAGGAGAAAGGAGCATCGGTGAGGGGTCCATCCCCAGCGTGGGGTTCACTCCTGTGGGTTCCAGCATGGTGCTCGCCAAGGTCTAGAGCCACAAATGCTTTTCCAGTCCTTGCTGGGAGAAGGTGCTGCAGAAGAGCAGAATCTGGCCATCTGATGCTGCTTCAAAGAAGCAGCATCTTCACACTCGGTACCCAAGCCCTGGCAGTGGCAGGAGCTGCCCTGGGGCACTGGGAGGGACACGGTTTGGGGCTGGGTCTCCAGAGGCCCCCCAGGTGCTTCCAGGAGCTGCCACAGCAGCACTGGGAGACATCTGGGGAGAAACGATCTCTCCCGGTGCTGCAGGCTGTGCAGTGCCTACAAGCCCTTCCCAAGGCCCTGGTAAAGGGGGCTACACCGCAGCCCCCCTCCAGCAAGAGCTCTGCCTGTGGCAGCAGCACAGCCCGGCCACCAGCACCCTCTGGAGCAGCTCCTCCGGGAGCAAAGACTCCAGGGAGAAAGTCATCATCGTTCCATGCTCCATCCTTGTGGCAGCCGTCCCTGCTGCTCGGGGGAAGGAGAGGGGCTGACAACACTGGCACCCAGCCCAACAGGACAAAAGTGCCCAGGGAGGCAGAGAAGGAGACATGTGCTGTGAGGCAGGGCTGAGACCATCTCCCAGTCACACCAGTGCTGCTAGAAAAATGGGATTTTCAGGGTTTATCTGCCTCCGGTTGCTGTAAAGGCAAAGGCACACGGGTCTCCCCCCCATCCCTGCCCATCATCGCCCTGGCCAGGGCTGGCAGGAGCTGGCGCTCGCCTCGTTACAGGACTGAAATCATTCATCATGAAGATCACATGCAAGAGAAACTCAGATGCTTGCTAATTTAAACAGATTACCACGGGACACGCATTAATGAACAAGTTTCATAACCAATCAGCCCTAATAATAATTGCTGGTGAAGGCGATGAGTCAGAGTGTCTAGGAACTATAATTACATCTTATTCTTCAGCTGTAATTAAAGACCCATCATATGAGAGCAAGAAGTTGTGTCACTTAGGCTAGAAAAAACATCTTGGCTGGACAGGACTTTGGCTGCCAATACTCCTGGGAAGGGTGGGAGCCCGGGAGCTAAAGGAGGACCTGTCTGCAAATAAACCTCCTCTGGAGCACCCAACCACCCACCCGCAGTGTGGACAGCGGCCTGGCCAGTGAGCTCCTGTCCCCGGCCAGGCTCCTTTCCAACCTCTCTGGACACAAATATCTCTCCAACCTGGCTTTAGGATGAAACATCTCCCCGAGCAGGACCCTGAGCCAGCCCCTCCTGGCTTCAGAGCTAACGAGGGACCCCCAGGACACCTTTGCAGCCCCGCATCACAAAGGCCCCCACCCCATGCTGCTCCCCTCGCCCGTGGCTTCACTGTGCCAAGGGTTTGGGGTGCAGGAGGCGTCTGGCTCGGCTCTGCCAGCACACGCACCCTGGATCCCTGACCCTCAAACCTCACCCCACAGCCTCATCCCTGCTCAGCAGGCGCCGATAAATGATCGGTCAGTTTGCTCTGGACTCGAGGGCTCGCAGGAGAGTGCAGCTGAGCCACCCTCCCCGGCCAGGGGAGGTTTGTGTCCCAGCCCGGACCCACATCCTCCATGGGCTGTGTGGAGCCGACTGCAGGGAAGGGAACAAAACTCTGCAGGGACTATTTCAGCCTCTTCCTTTGGGATAAATTTCTATCTTGGCACCAGACAACACCTTTTCCAACGAGCAAGTTTGTCTAAATGTTGCTTTTGAGGAACTGAACCATTTATAAATGGAATCAAAATTTTTCATCTGAAAACACACAGGGGAGTAGCAGACTGGGGTCAAATGGTTTCATTCTGACATCCTTTTAAAAGGAAACATCTCAGCTTTCCTGAGGAACGCTTCTGTTCCAGCTTTGGCTATTTTTAATAAAAAGGGCTAAAAATAAACTGCTGCCATTAAAAGCCAGGTGAACTCCCCCAAACCCGAGGTGTTATGGATGACCACCACCCGAGCAGCCAGCCATGCTGTTAGTGAGAGGCTCGATGGCAGCGCAGCGTTGCCGCCAGCACCGGTATTTTGAGCAGGAAGGATCCTAAAGGCAGCAAGTGGGGACCCACGAGCATCTCCTCCTCTCCGCGCACAAAACCAGGCAGGTCCTGCAGCAGGGACCGTGCCACTGCAGTGAGGGGGTGCAGAGGAGGTGCCCCCCACGCCCCTTACCTGATGCCTCCCATGATGGCGATGGCGAGCCCTAGGGCCAGCCCGTGTGCCAGGGCCGGCTGCAGCCTCCCAGTGTTTGCCGTGTCCTCAACCACGGAGAGGCAGCCGATGAAGATGAAGAGCGTGCTGCCCAGCAGCTCGGCCACGCAGGGCTGGACGTAGCGCTCGTACCAGTGAGGCCGCAGGGGCTTGGACTGGACCTCGATGACCATTGTCTCCTTCACCGTGGGGTGATGGTGACCAAACTCAGCAGTGTCCATGAGCGGGGCTGGAACGGAGCAGGCAGGGTCCTGGTGGCAGCCGGCACCGTGGGCACAGCTGAGGAGAGACCGAGATACTGGGGTTGCAGGCTCAGGTGTCTGAGGGTTCCCGTGCAGGGATGAGGACCCTCGAGGAGCACCCCCTTGTGCCACTGAAAGCCTGGCAAGCTCCCATCGACCTATATGAAGACGTAGCGGGTGGGAGGCTCTGAAAAATGGATTGGATTTGCATTGCTAAGAAAAAAAAAGGGGGCAATAAAAGCTGATAGGCCAGCCCCAGGGAATATAAAAGCTCTTTATCACTGCCACGCCTTGGTTCAAGGTTTTGTGGGTTTTTTTTTCTCCCGTGGGGAATTCTTGTCGTTGTTGCTGTTTTAGGGTTTTCTGCCATGGCTCAGGATGCGATTCCTTACCTGTGGACACCCGGAGCATGGGCACCTGCATGGAGCCCAGCTGGCCTGCTTCTCGGGGCAGCTCTTACCTGGGTGTGCTGCCAAGAGGTAGCCAGTGCCAGAAGGACGAGAGCATCCTGGGCACAGAGAGGGGGGAAACACACAGAACCAGCGCACCCTGGGAAACGGCTTATGCAGCTCTGGAGAGGGAAAAAACACTCCTTGGGAAAAATCACTCCTGGCCAAGGCTTAGCTTGCTGTAATTAAGTCCAAGCCCAGGTGTAACACGAGAGACCGGAGCACGTCCCTGCACGGTGGAACTGAGAGCCCCAAAGGGATGCACGAGGAGCACAGGGAAAGGCTGCACCCTGGGAAAGGGCGTCCAGAGGCACCGTGCTGCTGGGGGGAGAGGCAAACCAAAGCCCTGCAGAGCAATGTCTGGGGTGAGGTGTGGCGGGCAGATGCCTCCTTCAAAAACTGCCTGACACTTGGGCATGGCAAACACACGGGATTTAACTTTTGTTGCATCAGTAATGCTTAAGGGGCTTTAAAACAGAATCCCAACATGGTGGGTGTTGGAAAGGACCTCTGGAGATGATCTGGTGCCAGCCCCCTGCTCCAGCCAGCAGGGTCTGGGCAGCCTGGGGCAGGCTCTGTCACCTTCACACCAAAGAACTTTCTCCTCCTGCTCAGATGGAACCTGCTGGGTTCCAACCCCTACTGTTCTGATTGCTGACAAGGGTGCCAAGGGATCCACCAGCAGCTTTGAAAGTTGACGCTGATCGAACACTTCCAAAGTCCCCAAACACCCCCCCCACACACACCCCGTAAGGGATCCCAGCCCAGAGAGCCAGGTTCAAGCCACCACAGAGGCCACAGAGCTGCAGCCGGCTAGTGAGGGGGCACTGCCAGGACACTGCAGCCTGGCAGGGGACTCTGGGCATCTCTGACAGGCACAGTGCGGGCGATGCAGGTGTGAGGGGCTCTGCTCAGGGCAAGCAGCAGGATTGCGCCTGCCCCCCGAGGGGGGATGCACCGACCCCACGGGGCCGAGCACTGTGGCATTTCACCTCCTTGAGCAATCGCCTGCAGCAGCTCATGTTTGTGGTGGGTGATTAAGGATTGGAGTTCATAGATTTATTTTTTTTTACCTCTCGTAACAAGGGTAAAGAACGCCACGGATGTTTTATGGTGTTTTCACAAGGCACTAGGGATGGGAAGGAAATTTCCACTTGCCTGTCCCAGGGTGGGCTGTTGCTGGCCACACGACAGACAAGGGTCAGGCCAGAGCTACGAAGGAATCCCAGTTCAGGCACCTCTCAATGAGCCTCTGCCAACTCATCTCTGCCCCCACCGAGAGCTTGTATCCTATAGACAAAAGGTCTTGGCATCAGCTTATAGAAATCACTGGAATATGGAAAGTAAGAGCTGGGGTTGGCTGGGCTTTGGGGCTCATCTTTGAACCCCCTGCCTGGACGTGTGGAACAGGAAAGTACCTGATTCAAGCTCATCAGCTTGCAAAGCGCAGTCGCCTGGAGCCAGTTTCCAACGGGAACATCAGATCTGTCCATCACCACACTCCCAGCACAGACAAGGGGGTCCTTGGGAGGGGTTTTAACCCGGGCAAAAGGAATCCAGGCTTGAGGGTGTTTCTTATGAGAGATTAACGTGGCACATACCCAGATTCCACGGTGCCTCCTACCCAGTGCTATACAAGCAATGCTGGCATCATGGCCATGCACCAGGAGGTGGCCAAGCTGCTCCAGATCACCAGCAGCACTGGGCAGTGTGGGCAAGCCCTGGGAATCAGACCACAGCGCTGCTGCTCATTGGCCAGGCCAGAGGCTGCAAAACGTCCCCTTCCAGACACTGCTGCCACACACACGGCGCGGGGACGCTGCTGCTGCCATCACACCTGGACCACGGCCATACCGGCGGCTACAAATGTCTTCCAGCGGAGCGATGGCTTCGGAGCCCTGGAAGGTCACAGCCCAAGAGTGAAGATTAACCCCGTGTCCTTGGCTTTTAAACATTTACCATGATTGTTCAGGGAGCGGGGATGTTTGCCCGAACCTTCGAGAGGAAATGCTCCGCGATCAGGCAACAAAGCAATTAATTATTAATAAGCAAAGGACTGAAAGAAAACACAACAAAAGCACAATCTTGAGGGAAGAGTTTTCCCTGTCAGTCCGTGCTCCAGCCAAGCTGCTCTGCAGCGAGAGGCAGCCAGCACAGCCCGGGCAGCCCGTGTCTGCCACGCGGGACTGGCGGAAAAAACCAAATCTCCGGAGGAACCTGGCTTGGGGAATTTCAGCACTGTGCTGAACACTGATTTGGTTTAGAAGATTAGGGAAAAGGAAGCGTTTTTTTCCATGGCTGTGACTGATGTGCCACTAACCAGGTAGTCCAGCTGGCAGCCTCCTGCCTTTCTTCCAGGGAATGCTGCTGTTCTCTGACCACTGCCTCAGCGTGAGGACAGTTACAAGGGAAAATAACAGTCCCTGGATGTAATTCAAGCTAAGCTCAAGAACAGGGGCAAAACCAAACTAATAAAATAAGGACAGAATTTCCAGCACCTGTCAGCGGTGGCTCCTAAAGCGCTCCCAAGTGCGTACCAGAGCCTCCTGACGGACAAATGAGGCCGAGCGATCACTTGGCTGATCACCAAATCAGCAAAGGGTTCCAACCCCTCTGCCCTGGGCAGGGACACCTGCCTCTAGACTGGGGTGCTCAAAGCCCCATCCACCTCTGGCCTCAGAAAGGTTTACAGAGCAGTGTACACAATCTATATTTAGCACCATGAATTGGCAGAGGTGGTGCTGGATTTCTCTCACGTTTACCCTGAGCTGTGACTTTCCTGCACTTACAACTCCTGAGCATAATGTGTTCTCATAAGTAAGAGATTGCTACAGACCCAGTTTAAGCTACACCTCAATCCAACGTTCCTCCGGTGTCATTCTGAGAAGAGGCTGCTCCAGCATCTGCCTTTTGTTAAGAGATGCCACTAACCTGCAAAGAAACCCACCTTGCTCTCAGCACCCTTTGCCCCTCACGGGTAAGATTCAGCACTCGGCACTGAGGTTTGCTCAGTAGGCTTGATAAAAATTATGCTCACGGGAAAAGGCGTGGGGAAGAGAAGAGATAAATCTGTTCATATTAGCAGACACTTATTTTTGTCCTTGTTTGTGCTTGCACCGATTTGTTAAATAAGCGACAACAGCAACTGTGTCAATTAGTACAGGAAATGGTACAAAACAAGCAACAGCTTCGGAAGATCCTTTTTAGGGACTGGAGAGAACATTTCCCATCTCCACCTACCCAGACAGAAAAGTCAGAATACCCCTATTTTATCCATTCCCCCCCAAGCAACATTTTGTTCTGTCTCTCCCCGCAAATCTGCAGCCTTTCGTTCGCTTCTCTACAGGAACCTTCGCACCCCGACTCAAGCCACCCCGACTCAAGCAGATGCTTAAGGACGCGCTTGAGTGCCACGAACATTTTAACAACACTCAAGCGCAGGATGTGAGCGTACACGGAGCCTGTTGGACCAGTGATGGTGTATTTTATAGGACAGACTTCCAACTGTAAAAAAAGTTATTGACAAAGTATTTTGTCGCTGCGAGGAGGAGAGCCCCCAGCGCAGCCAGCGCCCACCGTCAGCTCTTTTAAAGAGCAATAAAGGAGGCAAAGGCAACTCACTTGACACTGCCTTATCTTTACAGTATTTACCTTGGAGACCGACAGCCTTAATGATTACACCGTGTTACTGAATGAGAACCTGCAGCACTATTTGCAGCTCGTCGCAGTACCACGGGTCGGCCGACCCCTGCCCCTTTCCAGACCCCGCATTGCATCACAGCGCAGCTTCACGGTGCTACCGTAGCGCTGCCGCGCGGGTGGAAATTTCCAAGGGTTCTTCGTACAGACTCGCCGGTGTCTGTTGGGAAACAGGGACAGGTTTGGGTCAGTTCTGCAAACACAGGCTGGGTGTTGAGAAGGGAAAATAACCAGTAGGGTGAAGCCACGTTCAGACCTTAATTCGGGTGTTTAATATTAAAATCCACCAAGCTCTCCAGGAAGGGATGGATGCTTCTAGTCCCCTGCACGCACACACACGCACATCTTCCCTGCAGTGACCTAACACTCGACTGCAGCATGGCATTTCCACCCTCAATAGCCACATTTCCCTGTGCCCCAGCAGCACAGAGTCCCAATTGATCTTGTAAGCACAAAATGAGGCACGGGTAACTCTGCAGAGAAGCCTGAAATGCCATGTGCCAAGCTAACAACTCCTTTCGTTCTGTTCCTAGAGCTGGATAATCCCTGTCAGGAACTAAATAATTCAGTTCTCTAGAAGGGGACTTCTTTTATCCATCCTTTAAGATGCTCAGGCACGGGCAACATGGCTGGGACGCAGGCACAGTGCTGTGTAATCACCTAGCCGGTGGCTGAAGCTTGGGCAGAGGGAGGATCAACACCCAGGACTCAGCACAGAGCAGATATGAGGATTTTCTTGTACCTGTCGGGAACAATTTGTGACAGGCATCTCAGAGGCAGCAAGGACCACGTGCTCCGATCCCTCAGTTTGCCATGACAACTGGACTCCCCATCCTCGTTGTGCCAACGCTTCACTGCCGCAGACGCTGGGAGAAGCAAAGAGGATTAACAGCATCTCGCTCTGAGAACAGCAAACACGACCTGACACAGTTCCTCTGGCAGCCCCTGCCCACCACCCACGTTCCCTGGTAGAGCTCCTCTCGCAGGACCTTCAGCCCCCCCATGCACCCCAGGGCCTGGGGCTGCTGCCAGGTGGGTCTCCTTTCAATGCCCTATGCAGGGCCCGAGCCAGCCTGGCTGTGCTCTCCAGGAGAGGTCCCGTGTCACCCACACTCTCGCAAGGCACAGCTCACAGCAGGGAGAGCCCAACTACCCATCCTGCAGTAGAAACAGAGCAAGGCAGGGCAGGGAGATGCAACTTTTCGGGTGCTCCATAAGCAGGGAGGAACAACAGCCCAGGCTCCTCGCTGCAGGAGACTCGCAGGAGAACGTGTCCTATGGATGACATCAGATCTCCTGCTGTTTCTACATTTACAGACACAGAAACTATATTCAGTGGGGAAGAGGAAACTACTTCAAGTACTTTTAAGTGATCTGCAATGGGATGACAGAGCTGACATGGAGATTCAGAGCTGATGAGAGATGTCCCAGAGGCAAAAATGACAGCAAAGTGCCTTGATCAAGGGGTGGGTACCAGCCAGGCCTGGTACCCAGGCTCTTCAGCCAGTGCCAAGAGCCACAGGCAGTGAGTCCAGCACAGACACCAGCTCCTGCAGGCAGGGCCAGGCAGAATCCTTCAGGCATCAGGGGAGCTGCCAGCAGGACGGGAGCTTGCAAAGGGAACAATCCTGCACCGTAGCTGGCTGGTTGGAGCAGCACAACTGACTTGCCTTGCATCTCACTCAAGCTGAAATGATTTTGGCTTTTTTTTCCCCCATTAAATAAAGCATTTGCAGAGATTAATTTTGTTGTGCTGTCAGTACCAGTAACCCGGGTGAAAGGCTGGGAGCAGAGGAGGCAGAGATTGATGGTGCAGCTCAGGGGAGCCACTGCTGAGCAGAGCCACGCCAACCCCCGCGAGCCACAGCAGAGGGCAAAGGCCACATCTCCTGGCTAGAAAACGTTTCTCAGCCTTTTTCAGCTAGAGGCTTTCCATCAAAGCAGCGTTGAATCTGCTGGAGCAGCACCAGGCATCCTCCAAACCCAACTATTCCCCGAAGAGAGGTGAAAGATTTGCGTAATCATCAGTGCTGGACTTCCCACACCCATCCTCCCCTCACCAGCCCCCGAGGGATCACCAACTCCTTTGATCCTGCTGTAACCCTGAAGCACAGGGTGATCTACTTTCTTCACCACTATTGGCAGCCAAGCTGAACTGTTCAGCTGAAGGGCTGCAAGATGGAAAGTCAGACTCATCTAGATGAAGAGCCAACAGGGCACCACAGAATCGCAGGCTGGTTGGGTGGGAAGGGACCTTTCGAGCTCGTCTGGTGCAACCCCCTGCAGGGAGCAGGGCCATCTGCAACCAGAGCAGGGTGCTCAGAGCGCTGTACAACTTGGGCTCCAGCGCTTCCAGGGGAGGGGACATCCACCACCTCTGGGCAACCTGTGCCAGTGTCGAGCCACCCTCAGAGGGAAGAGCTTCTTCCTTACATCTAATCTAAATCTCCCTACTCCCAGTTTGAAGCCATCACCCCTTCTCCTACCACTACAGGCCCTTGTGAAAAGTCCCTCCCCAGCTTTCTTGCAGACCTCCCTTAGGTACTGGCTGGCTGCTGTAAGGTCCTTCCATCCCACGGCACCAGCTCTCCTCTTGTGCTGCATTCTCCAGTGCTTCCCTCAGATAAACACATTATACAGGGACCTAAAATAGAAATTGATGAGCAGGAATCCCACTGATGTCTGCCTCATGCTAGCAGAGGTGATTTCCAAGCACAGAGAGGGTTAAACTATGACAAAGACGGTGACAAAAATGACTGACTGATGAGAGCACGGGACCATCTCCCGTAGGGAGCCGCATTCAAAGCCCGTTCCTATGAAAAATGCAGCAGCTCAGTGGTTGCATCTTTGACACCGACCAGTTGAAAGGGAACAGATTAGTTTGTTCCAGAGTAGGTACGACCTCAGCTTGGCTCCCACTCAAAGGTGGTACAAGAGGATCAAGGAATATGCTCTCTGCGGGGTGTCTTGCCAAAATTAAATTGATAGTAGAGATGGGGCTTTTATGCTACTGCGTATTTGATCATTTCATTCAAAGGCAATCAGCAGGATAGTCTTGTTAGTCACTGCACAAGACGACTCTGGCAGTGAAGAGGGTGTTGCAGACCTTTTGGGTTCTTGGTGGATTTGTGGGCTGTTGTTTTTGTTTGTTTGTTTGTTTGAATCCCTAATTGTTACTAGCAGAGACATTACCTGTCAGGTAACCTATCAAACTTGGCTATGAGCAGATTTATGACACTACACGTTGTCTCGTTTCCCCCACCTTCATACCAAAGCACCTTTGACTCAGCTATTTCAGATCCTTTTTGCATGTTAATTCAAATCAAGAGGTTTTTCAGGATAGACACCATCTCTCAGTGGGTGCCTGTGCAGCACCCAGCACAGGCAATGCTACTGCCAGCAAGTCAGAGCAGAGCCTTTTGTGGCCAGAGATCAAGGAGCAGAACATCAAAGGGCACTGCGGGCAGAATCAGATACCTTGTCAAAGCCCTGCTGAGGAGTCTCCAGTACACCAAGAATTTAGTCATTCATTAATAAGTTCTTACTCCATAAACCGCAAGGGAGAAACCTTCATCCACATGAACACACAAGAAAGGCAGGAACGAGCTTTGATATACACCAGAGAGTTCTGAGAGATCGTCGGAGAGATTCAAGGACAGGTTGGTAGAGAAATGATGAGGCTGTTCAGGAGGTGAGGTCCAACTCCTGGTGCCTGGAGAGCACTGGCAGAGCAGTCCCACCACGCTTTGGTCCACCAGGATCCCCTGCCAGCCATCTGCAGGGGTGCAGATTCAACGTGGCTCATTCCCAAATGATGGGAACACCTCTACAGGAAGGTTACTGCTCACCGTGGGACAGAGCAGGAATAAGCCTGCTCCCAAAAAACACCACCGCTGATGGTTGAACACCCCATCAAGTTCTATTATTTCAGTTCACCTGAAGCAAAAGGAGTCTCAAATACATCACCAGCTGGTAGAACAACAGGTTGTGTGTAGCTCAGCCACGTTCCCCAAGTGCTACAGTGCACTCTGAAGGTGGAGGACATACAACATTGCCCATCTCAGGACCACCTCACTGTCTGTTCCAACCAGTAAGGTACCCAGCCTCTAGTCAGGCTTGCATAACATCACACCTTCGATCCAGCAAATGAGTTTGTGAGACAGCACACACCCCACAGAGCAAAGCTCTCATGTGAGTCAGAGCACCTGCAGGTGGGAGGCCCTCGTATGCTGTATGCTCATGAAAAGCAAGAAAAGCAACTTAAGGGTCCCCAGCGTGATCCCAGGTGCGGTACCGATGAAGTCCAAAAATGTTTGAAGATGGCAGCATCCAAATAAAAGACTTCCCAGGATTTAGACTTGGGGAAAAGAGCCTTTGGGTAAAGGAAATGGGCTGAGTGGGGGGGTGAAGGGACCTAACGGTGACAAAAACACCTCAGAATCCCAACCTAAATACACATCTCCATTCTATCTTCTTCCAGGTCTCTGGCAGAAACACTTTTCAGCCAGGCAGCAAAGTCTGGAGGACCCAGAGGTCTAATTCAGACAGATTCATAGATCCTTCCTGAATTTAGCTCCACGGGGTCACGTGTGGGTGAGACAGAGCAATCGCACAGCGGGAAGGAAAACATTCACAGACCCTGAGTAACAGCAGCAGGCAAACCCCCGAGGCCACAGCCGTTAAAGGCAGCGGGTTATCTGCCCCTGCTCCCCAAGAAGCAGGAAGGCCCATCACAGTCTGCTTCCCGACCTAGGCACAGGCAGCCGCCACGGGGGGACCACCCAGCAGTCCCTGGGTACAGCTGAACAAATGAGACGTGGCCTCCTGGTCCCCTGCACCTGCAGAAGGGGCAACACTAACACAGCTCGAGCTCACACTCGGCCTCTTGATAGAAGAGGGTCCAGATAAGGCCAAAGAGCTGAAATGTGCAGGCATAAGCAGAGCGCTGATGCTGTTATCTAGGAAGCAAAGGTTGTGAGCTCCTGTCATAACTGCCCGGTCCATCCCTTCCTCTGGGGGCAGAGTTTACCTGAACACTTCAGAGACCGAGCAGAGCTCTTTGGGAATCGGCTGGAGCCAAACACCACAGCGGGCGGCCTGTCGCCACCCGCGACCAAAGCCAGCGACGGGGAAGGGGGCAGCGAAGGGAAGGCCATTTCTTTTTACTGCTTCTGAAATTCTGACTGTCCCTTCGATGAGCTCTTTCTGGTATTGTGATGATCTCCTTCCCCACATCTACAGTCCAAGCCCATGTTACCATTTCCAAAGCCAGCTATTCTTACGCTGCAGAAAGACACGTACAGCACAAAAACAATTGCTCATGCTTGCAACCGCTTAAAAAAAAAACTCTTGGTGAGAGAGGAGACAGGCAGTCACCAAACCAGATATAAATCAGCAATTTCTAATGAACAAGACACCAGGCAAAATTATAAATACTAAACATTTATTATTTTCCTCGTAGGAAGGTCGCAAGATTCAATCTCCACAAACAGGGCAAGGTCTTTCATTGCCATTGGGATTTTGTTTCTTTTAAGGGGAAGGAAAGAAGAATGAGAAACTGGTGTAAAGATACCACCAGAAACAGTGCAAATTTAGGTTCATTTCTTTCTCACCTCCACCATCCCAGCGCTGAACTGCCAAGCTAAGCCCTTCCCAGTTCAATAAAGTCTACTTGAACATCATCTAGTTTCCAGTACATCACTCTACAAGGCTCCCCCCTGCTTCTTTCACCCTTCCCTGACCAGAACATACAGTACATTGACATCCTTGCAGCAACAGTAATGCTGGGGGAAAGCCAACATGGTGACACTTCATAAAAAATAAACCCAAACAGAATGAAAATTAACAAAATTAACCTTCATGATCAGCCACGGTCAGTGCAGAGCCATCCAGCAGTGCAGCACCAGCATCGTTTTTCCACCTTCCTGTCACAAATACACTTTACACATCCACAAAAAGACAAAAGAGGAAAATGATATAATCCAAGAACACTTTACTCTCAGTTTTAACTTAAGGAAGGCAAGCTTTTCAACAGGAGCTACTGACATCTTATCGCAGTCCGTCATTATATGTCTGGGAACAGGAGGCAAGTCTTGCCTCATAACAACTGCTCACAATGGGCCAAAAAAAAAAAAAAAAAAGAAAGAAGATTTGTTAAAACTACCAAAAGCCAGTGGGACACTCGACGTCACATTCTGTGCTGGCTCCGCTCACGCGGACGCGCAGGCCGAGGTTGGCGCATGCAAAGTCCCATCACCGCTGTCACCCTGTCTCGAGCAGGAGGCAGTCGCTGGGGCTTCGGGGCCCGCGGCCTCCCTCCAGCAAATCCACTAGAATGTGATGTTTGCAAGACCTGTTTGGAAAGAAAAAGGGATGGAAGGGGGAGAAAAAAGGTGTTTATTCTTACCCTGCCTGTACTTCATTACTATTAGGACAGTCAGAGACAGGAAGGACGCTTTGAGAGTATCTGCTTTTAATCTGAAATGTAAAGGATTTGGTGGGAGGAAGGGAAACTAGAAAACAGGTTGATCTGCACTTTTTTTTTTTTACCCTTTTTTGATTGTGATGCAGCAATTGATTTAAATAAGCAAACCTGAAGGAGCAGGGCAAAAGGAACAGCACAGAGGCTGCTGCTGCTGAACCTGAGCATCTGCCCATGAAATGAAAGAGAGCAAGCTGGGAAAGCACCACTAATGAGGGAGTAAATTCACACTGGGTAAAGAAAAACTGCTTCAGATGAAGGTATACCCATGACACTTGATTCTCTCCTTTGAGATTTGTCTTTTTTGACACTGGTATTTTCAAAGCGCTATCTCAGCTTTTTTTGATGCTAAGATACCAGTTAACCTCAGTACCCAAAATTGTCCCAAATACCTCTCTAATCAGGGCAAAGAGTAAGGCTGGAGATCCCGGGAATATGCTAATGTAAACTGGGGAACTTTTGGGCCTTATTCCATATTACAGTCATCACCTTCTAGCCGAAAGGATAGTCAAGAACAGAAGGAACATTTAAAGGAGTTCATGTCTGAAGGAATTTTCCCACCCCCCCAGGAGAAAACAGCGTGGAAAAATTAAGTCTCAGATGGATGTAAATGGGGATGGTGCAGAAGAAGACTGGGCTAAGTAACACAAATTTATTTTTATGTTGTCAGGACACCGTGATTTCATATACCATGTGCCCATATGGCACTTTACATGCATAGGATTTATAAACTCTTCAATTAGCACGGGTAGTATAAAGCAGGCAGTTATTTAAAGTAACCCATACGGCATCTTTTGGTGTAAAAATTCTTACTCCCCTCTACTGGACGAGCTTCCCGCTGGGCAGCTCAGATGCCTGCACAAACCCTCAAGAGGCTGTGGTGGAACAGCCACGAGACACCACCGGGGAGCTGGGCACAGGCTGAGCAACGAGAGCGCAGCAGACCCCCCTTCTGCGACACGATCCTTCTATCCCACGTCTGGTGGGCACAGTCCCAGCCTTTCCACCTAAGATTTCAATGTGAGGGTCACCTCCTAGATGCTGGAGAACATTACCTAGATTACTGCTGTCCTTTGAAGCCCAGCAGATGCAGTAGTGCTGCATTAGTTGCTCAAACAGTTCCTTCTCATCTAGGAATTCGAGTCCTTCTATTCTGTAGGAATAAAATAAAATTAAAAAAATGTGATTCAAGCTGAAGTCTCAGGACAGTTTTTAACGTGCTCTTCTTCACTCCATAGCAGTGCAAACTATGGCCAATGAGGCTGTTACCTTTCTAGTAAAGGAAGAGAGGTATTTGTCCATAATGGATACCACCACCACTCCAAGCCTTTGTGGTCAATGTATGAAATAAGTGACCCATGAGATGTTTTCAACTCCTCATCCCTAGAATTTCATGTTCCAGGGCTAATCTGTGTAACTTCTCACACAAATACCAGTATTTCTCTTCTAACCCCTTGTACCACATGTGTCTGGTCTTGCTGGATTTAAGCAGATGCAGCAGTACAGCCTAATAGATAGAGACTGATCTTCACCAAAGGACTGCCATGCACCACTGAAGATGGTATTTTTCTCCAGACAACCACAAGAAGTCCATGTTACGTCTTGGAAGAGCGATGGTTACACCAGTGCAGCTTCTAACAACTCTCCCACGTGAGCTCATGAAGAAGCACAAACCAAATGGTACATATAAGATCTGAGGACTTCTTTTTTTTTTTTTTCCCTCCCTAAAATGGTTCCTACCTGCCTTACTTCTTCAAGCAAGATCTTTGAATGTCTCCCACCAAACAAACAGAACTTCTCCCAAGCTGTGCTTGCTTTAAAATGTTTAACCTGGCACATTCCTCTCTCCCACTCCAGATTACTTGAATGTCAGAGTGTTTATTTTCCACGCTAAATATTTGGAAGGGCTGCTACTGAGGATCAAAAGAAGCTGAGGGGCAAAAGATCCTAAATACACGCAGAGATGTGCAGAAGAACACTCCTGTGAAGATTTTTATAAACAGAAAGAATTATTTGCCGCATTAATACCGAAGGACAGAGTTTACGTAACCTATTTCTTGGCATTTGGAAGGAGTGGAAGGAGCTGAACAGATCTAAGGTAGTCAAAAATGCTGTAAAAAAAGTAGAAGCTGTGTCTCTCCCCAAGTGCCATATGGCACAATCACACAGCCACCGTCCCTATTTACACAGCCTGTGAGTTTCAGCCTCACCTGTTCAGCGCCAGGGTTTGAGAAACCCCCATATGCGAAGACTCATTTTGACCAAGGCAACTTGTTCAGCTAATTCAAACTACAGTTAACGAAGGACTGGCAGCAATTCAGACTTCATGTTATATACCTACAAAGTTACTCATTAAAAACACTTTCTCCCTTTTTAGCTTTTCTTTAATGCAAGAAAATGTAACAAACCCCATGCAGATTACTGTTAGAAGAGCCTTCAGTTAAACTCTCTGTCTGTCTGTCTACAGACCCAGCTCACGAAGACGACAGGCATGGAAGATGCACCCATCTGTTGAGAGACAGTCACAGCACGCTGCTGGGCACACCTCTCCTCTCTCCCTCTTTGCCTGCATAGTGCAACAGGCCAGAGCACAAAATTACTGCCCTGCCGTAGCTCATTACCTAAATATGCTGCCAAGGGAGAAGGGAGGGAAGATCAGGACTGGCCACTTCCCCACCTCGTGTAGTAAAAAAAGCAAATGTAGGACTAGATAAAATTACTCCTCTGAGACTGGAGCAAACACCATGGATGTCAGCTCCCTTGTGAACATGGGAAGTGGCTGCCTGTTCCGAGCGCATGTGGGACTCCACTCCACCCAGCTAGTGTTGTGGAGGCTGGATGTTGACAAGAGACATCGTAGGTACCGTAAAAACCCCACACAGCATTTCTGTAGCATCTTCCATCTGCAAATTGCTGTTACGAGATGCCACCCAAATAAAACATCACCACTGCCAGTCTACTCCTGGCAACAATAACCCTCTGGATCGTTAATGCTGCTCCAGGTACCACCCTTAAGGCTCTACAGAGCTTCAGACTCAGACATGTCCTCTCTACCGCTCTAGCATCCACATGCAGCCACTTCTCTGTTATACTCGGGGATCCCATACTGCACATTGACGTGAACTACCTTGGAAATGGATCTGAAGATGACTTTTGGCCACAAGCAAACTCTCACTAATACCTTTTGACATCAGCCTGTGGCAGAAAGCTGTACACTTTCATCATATCGATGGCACGTGCAGTTTCCCAGCCGTTTAGCAGCAATCGTTCCCTCTGGAAAATAAACAAGCAGCACAGTTTTCAGAGGACATGAGGAAAAATACCAGAGAACAGTTTTTTCCCCCCTAAGGGCTTTGTAGGGCCACCAACACGACCTCTTCTTTGAAGAGCTCTTATACTCTTTCCTAAATATCTGCAGCTAAGCTCTTGCGCAGGGAGGACAGGGGATAGGTGGAGCTGTGCTCTGACCTCCTGCAGTGTTCACACACCTACCAAAACCCACTGATGTTGGGCGACCACGGCGTCGGTAACAGGGAGGGAACCCCAGGAGCAGGAAAGGTTTCAGTAGGTTGCAGCTGCCCCACCCCAAACCTGGTCTGGTCAGTGCTCCGAGCCTTGCAGCGCACACACACAGAGGCAGAACTTGGGGGCAGATTAAGTTTACTATCAAACACAGCCAGAGCTCTGCATCTCTTTACCTGAGAGTCTAAGGACCTGCAGACCTCCACTCCAGCCAGGTTACACTGTCGTCTCTGCAAGTTCTCAATCATGATCTGTCCAAACCGGTCTGTCATATTCACCTCAGGTAGAGAATGAGACAAAAGTGTTCCCCCTTCCGAAAAGAACGTAATCGCAGTGAAAAGCAGTAACTTGGTTAAACTCTTAATTGCCTATGTCATAAAACGTACAGGATGACATTAAAGTAAGTCTGGCATTCTTACCCCAGGTCCCACTTCCCACCGACACCATCTCTGGAGCTACCTCAGGTGTACAAGCCAAGGGCCAGTCCAATGGTGACAGTGCTGCTGCCTTTAGACACAGGGACTGGGCACAGAGACCTGACTCGGCACTGGTTCAGCTCTCTAGCAGCAATTTACAGCTTGGAAGATCCTGTTACTAATTCCTGGAGCCACCTAGTTCCCCTGAGGCAACTCTTTACTTCCACACAGAGAAGCCGAGTTCACGCTGATGTGATTTTTGCTCCACTTTGCCAAAGAACACAGCGAGGTAATTATGTAACGTTAGACACTCCTATCCAACATCCAGCATCACTTCTTTTTCCTCTGTTTTATCTCATCCAATATTCTACGGTTTTCTCCACATATGGATTAAGTCTCAGTCAGTTTGGTTCAACATAGTCCAGAAATTGTCTTTCAGAATAGCTGTACATTCTTTACAACGAGCTCACAGATCTAGAAGCTAAAACACATTACTAAAGAAATTCAGCAGAAACTGCTGCCTGTGCCAAAGGAAATGGCCCACTCTTATTTTACAAGCAGAACTCCGACTTTCGACAGCAATTTTTATGACAATAACACAGGTCTAAACATGACATTTTTCTTTTACCTGCTCATAATTTATAAACATCACCACTGGAAAAGTGCTCGCTGCCCACTTTAAAAGATTTGCCGATTGCTGCGGTGTCATGTAAACCAGCACACACTCCGCTACCAGAAGCGTTGGCAAACTTTAAAACAAAACAAAAAACAAAAGACAGGAGAGCTATTTCTAGCAAAAGAACAAGAAAAATCCGTAAAGAATTATCAGGAAGCAATTTCATGTCCCCAAACTTTCTGAAGAAAGCCACCCTTTTAATGAACTAGACATTTAAGGCTGAATTAAATCACTTTGAATTGAGCAGAACTGGGTTTTCTGGCAGTGGATGAATTACCCACCAGGGACTCTCCCATGGTTACAAACCAGAGGTATTAGGAAACCATCTCCCGTACCCAGCCGCGCTACGGACACAGAGCAACGTGTATCTGCAAGTCTTCTCTGAACTCTGATAGCATGACCTGAAGGGCACATTCAAATTCATCTTGATGAAGAACTGCGCCCCATATACACAATTCACACTCTTAAGAGATCTGTATTTCATTCCTAATTTTACCAATTGGGGGAAAAAAAAAAAGAGTTTTCTCTTCAAAAATGTTCTAAGAAGAATTTTAATTAGACAAATTTGTTCAATATCTGTACACTGCCTCTTCCCCCTCCATCCACAAAACCCCCAAAATAGACATCTGCATGAGTAATTTTGCTTAGAATTATGTTTTTTCTTTTAATTGCTAGCGTGAACAGGGAAAAGAAAAGTCACTAGAAGCAGGAGAAATTCCACAAGGAGCAGCAATGTAGGCAAGCAAGGCAAGGTTTCAGAAGATGGAAGCGTAAAGATTGAAATGGCAATTTGATGCATTCTGCTTACCCATATGCTCTCTCCCACCCAGAGAGCTGCTATTTATATATCTTTTATTTGAAAGGTATGTCCATCATCCACTCTAAAAACTTAAATCCTGCCCGCTCCAGAAGCCGAACGCTTGAACAATCAAATCCCAGATACAAGCTTCCAGAGTTGAGTTCTCAAAGGACAATCACTTTGGTAATCACTTAACCAAAAGGTCTAGGGAACAATATGGGTTTTCAGTGGAGGCAACAGAAAATAATTAAAGATAGTACTCTGAAATACTTTAACACTGATGGAATTATTCTTCATTTTACCAGCTAAGCTCCCAGGAATCTTGACTCATATGGGCCTTCCAACAGCAGTGGACGATGTTCCCTGCTCTAGGCACTGCCCAGCACTCGGCGCAACTAAATGTAGCTGTACCACCTCCCAAAACTCCTAAACAAGGCAACTGGTGACATTTTGACACATCGCCAGTTTTGAGATTCCCTTCAAATAACTCAGGATTCTATTAACTAAATTTCAGTCAAATTTGAGCAAGGGGTAACTCCTTTAGAAATCTCTGAAAGAGCTAAATCCATGAAGTAGAGAAAGAAAATCCACGTGAGCTCTGGGGCAGAAAACGGCTGCTGCAGGAACTGATCCCCTGCAGGGTAAGGGATGGGGGGGAAGCCAGAAGGAATTCCAGCTGCCTGCCCTGCGCCCAGAGCTTCAGCACGCACACAAGGATCACGCACCCCAGAGAGAACCAACCCCACTAACACGTTCATGGCCAGCCACGCTTCACCCTCCCCGGCCTTTTAAGAACGTGAAGCAAATAGCTCTGTAACATTTGATCTCCTGGGGAAGGATGAAAACACAGTTTGCAGAACAGACTACGCAGGGAACAACCTCTCTTCAGACCTGCAAGTACCCGGCAGCGCCGCCTGCTCGGCTCAGGGCGGCCGCGTGAGGTGTCTGCACAGTTCCTTCTGCTCAAAGGGCTTGGGAGGAGGTAACCATGGAAATCGTATCATGAGCACTGGATGCTGATACTGCGGGCCCAGGCCTGACTTCACTCTCACCAGCGTGATTGCACAAGTCCCCGTACAAAAAAAACCCCACCCAAATAAAATAAAAATGAAACTTACTGTACATCCAGGTTATGTTTCTTTAGCTTTTCCTCCAGATCGGAGGAGAACCGGAGATCGGCTCCTACTATGGAATACCGACTGGAGTCTAGGCTGTGAGAATCTGCGAGAGACAAACAGCTACAGATCAGAGGGATGCTGAAATTGTAATTGTTAAAAAAACCCACCCAGGAACATATGAATTCGAAGTCAAAGTTTGACCTGCTATACCTAACAATTAACAGCAAACTCGTCTTTTTAAAAACATTCGTTTCCCCTACACCTGCTTGTTGTGGTTTACAGATGGTGATCTATTAGCGTCAGCCTCTGCCAGAAGCCTACTCTTCCACTCTGCAGCCACGCGAAGGCAGACAGGCTATCCCAGCCGTTGCCATGGTTTCAAGGAATGCAGAGAGAAGAAAAATGTGAAGATTAAAGGCAGGGTTTTTTGGTTTGTTTGTCGAATCTTTGTAGATGACCCCACGTATGTACATAAGGAGCTACGTTTAAAAAGAGTACACGGATTTCAGAAAAAAATTAAGTCAAGAGCAACAATGTTCCCAGTATTAACAGTAGATACAGCTATATAAATTAACAGTACCTATAGCTATATAATATATACGGCTATCAGACAGATTTCTTAGTCAGAAAATCTAAGAAAGAAAATCTTGTTAGATTTTCTGGTTTCAGAAAATCTAAGAAAGTTACCCTTCAGCCTTCTCGTATGATCTAGCAATGGTATTTAAGTGCAGAGTCAAATTAGAAGAGGTTTTCTGAGCAACAGCTCTTCACCCTTGGGATACAAGAGGCAGCAAGCCCCTGTGAATGCTTCCCGACACGAAGGAGGAATTACTACTGAAGTCCAAAGACACTTGGCACGCACCAACAGAACCGTAAACGAAGCCGGCAGCAACACGAGCATCTTGCTATTGGTAATTCTGACAATTCACCTACACGAGCCCGGTCCTCGTAGAAAGTGCTTCACAAGTGAGGTCTAAAACTCCTTGCAAGACAGGCAGTTCTGCAGGAGCGATCCGACTGCTCTTTCACACTTTACCAGTGTGAAGTCGTTATGACAGAATAGCACGGAATTTTCCCCTCTTGCCACACGAGCGCCACAGAGCGAGCAGTAAAATAAGTTAAGCTAAAGAGTGAAAAAACTGCAGAGTTTAAAGTGGTCTTGCCATGGCCAGTCACCACCCGGCTGCAGGAGCTCCACGTGGGATCCCGCTGCAGACAGACACAGCCACTGAACCACAGCAGGGGAGTGGACATCACGAGCTAGGCGAAGGGAGAAAGAGAAGCCAAGTGGCTGGAGGGACAGGATGAAAGCAAGGTTCCCTTTCAGGAGAGGGGAAAAAAAAAAAAGAGAAAATTTAAGGAGAAAAAAAAAAAAGGTAATGTATTAAATAAAGCAGTGCTTCAAACACTCTGGAAGATGCACTTCCATTTATTTTTCAAGAGACCAACTGTTTGAAAATGGCACTAGCAAGTGACAATAGCTGTCTTCCCAGCAACGCTTCTGAACAGATACAGAAACCAGAACAGTTCATGCAGAAGAGTTACAGGAAGGAAAAAAAAAAAAAAAAAGAATAAAAAAAATTATGTGGCAAGTGATTCAATTTTGAGTCAAGGCTTTTTTCCATGTGCATGTTCTGTAATAGCTTTACTACTTCCCACACTCTTCTATTTAAGTTATTATATCAAGGCCATGATAATGGCATCAGAAAAAGCCACACAACCCCCCCAGCAGCACTCGGAGGAATGTATTTATATGGTGATTGCTTTGCTGTCCACAGACAGACAGCGTGCGCCAGGCACCGCAATTAGCGGGGAGCTAATGCAACCTTCTTGTCCAGCATCATCAACTTGAACACACTAGTACCTTAATTATGGCCAGAAATAAACTGCAAAGATGTTTAAGTGATGCAGTAACAGAAGCAGTACAAACACTTCAGAGGTGGAAGTAAATGTCTCTCGCTCACACCACGTTCATTCGAGCATTTTTATCCCCCAAGAACAGGAACAAGCAAAACCTCTCAAACTTCAGGTTAGAAAACTGTCCTTCAAAACAGTTCAAATTTCAGCAACCCAAATTCTAAAAAGCAAAGAAGAAAGCTGATGAGGAAGGATTATCCTCCTCTCTTCAAAAGCTTTTTATTCCAAATGCAGTCACTTCACTTCCACTTCCAGTATCCGGGCCGTCTGGTTCTCCTTCTTTGGTCCATTCAAACAGAATGTACTTGTTCCTCCACACGTTCTCCTGCCAGCTTCCCTCGACTCTCCATTGATGGTTGTTGGCAAACACCACCACAACAGTACCGAGGCAGAGCTGCACACGCAGCACGCACGAGCTGATACCATTGCTAAAAATCATATTTGAACATATTTGAAAGCACCTCATTAAATATCTCCATAATTCATGTATTTCGACATTTATGATTAATACTTTTATCTCGAAGGAAATCTTAGTGGAAAATATGAAATTTACACTAGTCAATTATAAATGCAAGAAGAGAGGCAAAAAAAAGAAAGCAAGAGGAAGGAGTTTAAATTAAGCCTCTTCCAAACTTCCTTGTAAGATTTTCTGCTGGCTTCCACCTTTGGCCTATACACAGCATAAAAATATTCTTTTTATATATAAAGTCAAAGGGATGAAGAGATCATCCTAAACTAGGCAAACAGCATCAGGATTTTAAAACCAGACTAACAACTGCTCTGGAGAGCAGACACTCACCCACTGCAAGCTGGCGAGAGCAGGAATCACCGTTCCCTGCCATCAACACCCCAGAAAATAAGTGTGCTGCTGGGTCATCGTCCGGCACCGATCTCTGCTTTATCACAGAGCCTGATGCTTTAAAAATCAACATTTGCAAATACGCTGCTGCTGCTGCGAGCGAGCAGTGTTGGTGCAAAGGTACGTTGCAGTATCTGCCTACCTACAGAGCAGGTGGTAAAGAACCACCGAGTTCCTGTTTGGCAGCACAGTTGCGTGGTCATCATCAATTTCTTCTTGTGAACAAGAAGTTTTCAACTAAGTTAACTTTTCTGGTGTTCAAAAGCCAACTTGTTTGTGTTTTTTTGTTTTGTTTGGC
Organism: Megaceryle torquata; assembly: GCA_024611175.1. Lineage (NCBI taxonomy): Eukaryota > Metazoa > Chordata > Aves > Coraciiformes > Cerylidae > Megaceryle > Megaceryle torquata. Next base: position 30,472 of record JANIJG010021945.1, on the reverse strand, counting down.
TGTTTTTTCATTTTGATTTGTTTGTTTGGTTTTTTTACTGCAATCTGACTCTTCTGAAGGGGTCTGCCACAGTGACCTCCTCCCAGACAAGAGCCCCGGACACTCCATCAGATCTCTGCTGCTCTCTTCCCTGCTCCTGGGCTGAGGACACTCACAAGGCAGTGTCAGCTTTCAAATAAACAGGGCCACCTTGCTGTGACTCGGACCAGCTGCCCTAAAGCTGGCACAGCCGCAACATTTGGTGGCTTAATCCACTGAAAATCCCATACTCCAAGCACCAATTGCTACCCAGGCACCAATAGTCCGTGTTGGTTTTCAGCAAAGTCGTTTGGTTGTTCTTTTCTAGAGCACGGAGCTACCTGACCGTGTTCTTTGTGATGCCCATCCTCAGCACACGCTACGTACGAAGTTTCTCTGTTGACTTGTCTGAAATGAAGCTTTGAGAAATACCAGACTACAATTTCACTGGAGAAATAGAAGGGAGGGGAGAGTGAAGGAAAGGAAATGAGCCCCAGCACTCCAGCCCACCTCACCTACCCAGCACAGCCTCTCCCAGCCCAGGTGCACACTTCTGTTATCCATAATAGGAGGAGAACGTTTTTCTCTGATACCACTTGCACCTGTATTTTCTGTGACTTTTGGCACAGAAGTAACAACCAAGTGGTTCAAATTCAGACATCACTGCAGTAACTGAATAGTAACAGGAGTCAGAGTTGCCTTTTGACCTCGCTGCAATAAAATTTTTCTTCACAGAAATGTGCTGCCAGCACGTAAACACTATTTTATGGTGGCCCTCGGGCACACACCTGCTACCTTCACCCCTCTGCTGAAGCAGCGTTGGAGAGTCAGAGGCGCACAAAGTGCGGCGCTTCCTCTGCTACAAGGATTCAGTTTCCTTTTCTGACTCTCTGCTCAGATCAGTGAAACAATTCCCTGGAGGTTTTCCAAGAGACAGCATGCGGGATACCATTGACTCAAACTGATCTCATCAGGATTTTCATCCTAAGGTATCTCTGGCAGCTCTACAACCAGCCAGCCCATACAACCTATTGTGTGGGCTCACGGGCACGATACGGTGCTGGGCTCACTCGGGTCGTTTGTTCACTACGACGTCAGAACAGGGTATGTGCCAAGACACACAGAAATTTAGTTCGTCTCGCACGTGCAGGATCATCCCCAACACAAGGCTTGCAAGTCAGCAACACCCCAATGTCCGCGCTGGGTCACGAGCAAGCTTGGAAATGCTGGGGAAAGGATGTTAAAAGAACCAGCTCCTGAAGCTGGACTAGAGAGGGGCAGAAAGTGTACAAGCAGCACTTGAAGGTAACAGTTGACTGACATGCAATTTGCAGTTGAGCAGTAGCCAAGGTGGAGTCCCGACACTAGTGACCGCATCGTAAACCAGACACTGCCCCGCACACTGAGAACAATTAACCTGATCCTGCCACAGCAACGCCAAACTACTGCACAAACTCACTGCCTTCCCCTGGAGATCTAACACTCCTTAGGAAGTGGCAAAGTTGTTCAACGGCCAGGGTCGTCTCGCTGCATTCAAGGGTAGCGGCCACAAATACCTGTACTTGAGTTGCAATCCATGCTGTCAGTGCTTTTCTAAAGGGCAAGGAGAAAGCAGGTCACAGAGTCACCGAATTGCTGCCCTGGAGCTGGTACAGTCTATCAGCGGAGCTTCAGCAAATGAAAACATTCAGTGGGAGCAGAAAAGCAGTAAGAGAACAAGAGTCATGTCAATTGATATCACAACAACTCAAAAAGCAAGCGCTGAAGCATCTAAAGAAATGATTCCCGGTATACATGAGACAGCAGCGTGGAACCGGTTTAGTGGGGTGAGGTCAGGACGGGACAACATCCCTCCCCAAGATTCCAAAATCCCGGTCCATATGCCCACTCCAAAACAAAACCACTTACAAAACCAAGTAACAGGTCTCTACCCTTACACCCCACTACGCTGACCGTGACACTGGTACTCCCAGATCACTGCATTAGTCTGACAGCTGTACCAACTCGGAGCAAAGGTCCCCCCAGTACAGCTCCCTGCCTCTCACAGATGCCAACAGCACCTACCTGGCAAAAAGACAAAAGGAGTGCAAACACCTACTACAAATGCTGGTATTTATGTTGTTTTCTATCTTTTCTAAGAATCCTTAAATTTGATTTGGATTCCTGGACCATTACAGGGCCAATGGTTTCGTATCTCCATGTATTATAACGCCCAGATCGTGTATGCAGGCAGCAACCAGCGGCCCATCATTTACATGCGAGGCACAAACTGGGTTTTTTCCCCACTCATGTGCATCACTTTATATTAATCCACATTGAATTTATCACCAAGTCACTAATTTCACACAATTCTTCTGCAGTTCTTCATCACTCTGAAGAGTTTGGACTTGCCAACAAGCTGCCACTTACTAACCACTCTATTTTCCCAATCATTTCTTGGTGTTGAACAACAACATATCCTTCAGCACAGATCTCCATCTCGCTCCATAACGAAAATTAACAACATATGCCTACCCTCCATCCCCAGCTCTTGATCCATATGAGAACCATTCCTTCTCCCCACAACAACTGTGCAGTTTCTTTGGCACGCTTTGGTAAGGGACACCGTCAAAACACATTCCTTTTTAAAGTCAAGCACCAGACTAATTGGATGTCCTTTTCCTCGTGTATCTCTCCACTCCTTCAGAGAGCTCCAAAAGATTTGTGAGGCGTAATTGACCTTGACAAAAGGCTCCTTTTCAACACGTGGTATTATTCCTGTGTTCCACTAAGCACCTCTTATGAGTTTCTATTAATTTACCCAGTAGAGACATAAGTCCTACTGGCTTGTAGTTCCCTGGATTTCTCCTGGAACTTGAGTCACAGCTGCCACTTTCCAGTGCTCAGCTACTAAATGAGAGGGTACATACCAGTTAGTAGCTGAGTGAGTTCACTGTCAAGTTCCTTTAGACCTGTAAGAAATCTCTATTCATCTGACTATTTGATATGTCTACTTAATCCACAGCCTTTCCTGGTGGCACTTCCACACAGAGCAGTGCCATTAATATGTGCTCAAGTCAGAGTTCCTGCACGGATTTCACTCAAACTGACTTGTGGCTACTGACTACCAGTTCAAACTGGGATTCCACAGCATCTCCACCACCTCCAAAAATCTGGACATTCCCCCACATCCCAAGATCCCAGTGTAGTAGAGCCTATGGCAGCCTGGTTACAGTTAAATTGCTACTCTGAAGTATTTAAAACCCAGCAGCGAGGATGGAAGAACAGCTTTGGAGAAATAAGCCACTGGAATACATCCGAATGGCGATACACTAACTGCTGTTGACTGCTCTGACTTACTCACTGGTAGCTTTTGATTACACTACACCACTGCAACTTGGTAACCTTGCAGTTGTTTTGCTGGGCTAGACCTATCCACGGCTGTTCAGTAAGATGAGTACTCTCAAAGCCCCCTGCTCTACCCTGCAGCAACGCGTTTTGACAGAGCTTACGCAGCGTATCGCACTGTACACGGGACACCTCTGATCAGAGGGTCTCCCAGCTGAAACCCAGCGGTACCTTTCCTGAGGTGGTGCATCTTTTGAGACCTGAAGGTGCAGTGGAGAATTCTGCCATTTGAATGACATCTAAAAGGTTGGTAAATTCAGACCCTCCAACGTGCAGCAATAATAAAATAAAATGTAACATGCAGGAATATGCCCAATCAAGTCAGCATGTGGCAATCCTCTGCTCCAAGCTGAAGCGTAAGAAGAGCCTTGGGGTAAAGCCTCTTTGCCAGTGGTGGCAGAGGGAGCAGATGGGACCTCCTCACTCTCCGTACTCTTCCTCACTCTTTGGAGGGGCCTTTCGAGTCCTCCAGCGCCTCAGCCAGAAGTGTGCTTATTAAAAGCACCTAGAGGTGGAATGGTATGTGGGAACAGACACCCCTGGCAGCTTTGGTTTAGGATGACACCTGCTAACACACATGGGTGGGTAGCTGCAGGTCATCCCTGCTCCTCCCGAAGCCTCCAAAGCAGCCACCACAGTGTAGGAGCTGCTCGCCAGCACTGAAAACGTTACTGAAAGGAACCCAGGTTTTTCCACAGGTAGAGAGGTTTTCGACCTAGCAGTCCTGATACGAACATAACAAGGCTCTAAGCCAAAAAAAGTACAACCACACGCCACCAGCTGAATTGAACAGCCTCTTATTACTAAAACATAACAAGTGGCGCCAGCTCTTGAGAACAGATTTGCAGCTGCGTTTCTTCTGTGAAGACTCTGCTAAATGTGAAGACTTGTGCTCATACTGAGACAGAAAGAGGGTAAACACCCAATAGACATTTTCATCCAGTGTCTACGTGACTATCAGTAGCATCTTGCCTTTTCTGTGACAGCAAAGAAAACCTAACTTAAGCTACATACAAGAGGGAAAGAAAAAACCCAACAATTTTCTGGCAGAATAAAACCACTTCAAGAGAAGACATTTCTAACACGACACAGAACAAATGGGCAGGAGTCTGTAAGACAAGAAAAAAGCCTCTTTTTTCCCTCCCAATTCTCTGTCCAAACAGCATTTCAAACATTAAAAGCCTGCCCACATAGCAGAACAAAATGATCAGGAAAGTTTTAAAAGTGCTGCAGTACATTCCTGGCTTATTTTTAAGATGACTCACCTATTAGAAGAGAGTCCCCTGAATGGGATTCCATAATTGGTTTTGACAGGGGAGGTTTTGATCTGTGGGAAGAAGGAAGAAGCATCTCTGAGCAGTTGAGCTTGTTTAACAGCGTGCTTACATGTTTAATTATTTTTTAACATATATATATGTGCATGTGTGTTAGAAACAGAGAAGAGAATACCTCTGCCCTCTACTGGAAATAAAAACGCTTGCAAGTCAGAATTTGTAGTAAGTTGCAGTTGAGTTTTATACCCAGTGACTCTTACATTTTGAGGTGATCTCTCAAAAGAAGTCCAGACACTCTCTTCCAGTACCCTCCATAAGCACCAGGGTACCCACTCAAACAGAGCATTCAGGGACAGCACCAGCAATCCGGCCTCGCTTGCTGAACACGCAAGGCTGTCCTCACTAGTAAGACTTAATCACCTCTGAGCATCGTGAGGCTTCCCCTGCCCATTATATCTTATGTAATTAAAGTCTGATTGCCTCCCTACAGCTTCCACGGATCAACTTCTCCATCTTGGAAGAGTGGCTGCACAGTCACACGTGTGACTTCCCTGCCTAACGAAACCTTTATTCTAAATCCTAGAGCAGGAAGTTTCTCAGAAGAGATGAGATAATCGTAGCTTGCAATCCATGGCATTTTGCTGAATGACATTTGGTTTCACCCGGCTAAACAGAAGCATTATACTTACTTGATATTATGGATTTTTCTTGCAACTATCATTGGAAAATCCACTTCAAAATATTTTCTAGGGAGAAGATTTTCATCCTGAGAATTGGAGTAAGACTCTAGAATTAGGGACATTCAAGTTTCACATGCACATGACAAGCAGATATAACCTTAAGTCCGGAACAGTTTTTAGCTGACACGGACATTTGTAACAGCAGCATAACTCAATGTCCCACAGCTTCAGAAATAAAACCCCAAACCAACAAAACCAGTTGGGTCTGCACGTTAATTATACCACATCTGCTCTTCACATGGAGAAAGAATTGGAATTACAGGGCCCACTTTACCTTTTAAAATCAGTTACAAGGAAGGGGAAGACAACTGTGTATTGGCGTAGCTTTCACAGGAAGGCAGGTAAGACAAAAACTGCACATCTCAGGAAAAAAAATCCTTACTTTTTCCCTTCCACTGACTCAAATATAATGAATTATGACCAAGCAAAATGTGACCAGGCCCCTTGGGCTCTCTTCCAGAAACTAAATTTACAAATCTAAGTGGCAGTGAGGAGATGCCTCAGAGGCGTGTTCAGCCAGAACGCTACTATCACCGAGCATCTGCATCAGCCCGGGTTTTGTGAATGACACCCAGGCATAAACACATTTACATGTGCAACCTCACGTTCATACAACTCAGCCACACATAAACAGAGCCTGTACTTTGGCACCTCACTCCTGCTTTAACAGAGGACAAAAAAAGCGAAACCTTAAGGCTTCAAGAGGACAGCAAACTGCAGTCCGAGCTGCCTTCCTGAAGTCCACTAGAGGTCAGCTTCGTGTCACGCACTTTTGGGGCTAAACCAGGGAAATCCGCAGCCCCTCCTGCGCACTGAGGGTTAAAGGTTCCTCCTAAACGAACTCTGAGGAGCCGAGCAGGGCGGGCAGCCCAGCCGCACACCTCTGAGCCGAGCCCAGCGCCCACCAGCCCTCACCGAAAAGCAACTCGGTGTCCCCACAGTCCTGTCCCCAGCCGGGTGGGTCCCTCCCAGGTACCATTACCTTTAATCTCCAGAACAGGGTGTCCATGCCAGCACCCAGATTCACGATTTGACAGTTGCACTCTGTCTTCTTTAGAAAAGCTTTGATCAGGTAACTGACTCCGTGAACACGAGCGTAATAGCCTGTTAACAAAAGGAACGTTTGTTTTCAGTTATTATTTTTATAGAATACTGATTTTTTTTTAGCACTCATTAAGGTTTTTAGGTAACTTTGTAAACTATCTATCTAAAGAAATGGTGTTTCTTTGGAAGAATTCTGCACTTTCTAAGATACCCAAGGCATATGTTTGCTTTTTCTTTTATTATTAACACAATCTGATGCACTGATGAAAAGGATTCCTTGGGTAAAGAAAAGCTTTAGTCAAGTTTCACCTCATGAGCAGAGTAATTCCAGCTGGTGTGTGTGTCCTTTTGCAGAGACCGAGCTGACACACCCTGCTGTCCTGGGTCAAACCAACATTTCTGATCACTTTGCAGAAGCAACCGCACGCTGAGACGCGGGGAGACGTTCCATTCAGAATACAGAAAGCAAAGGACAAGAATTTTGATTTAAAGAGTAATATTTAACAGATGAGATACGGTGTGGAATTACTACTGGAAAGAAAACTTGTGCCATTCTTTTATGCATTTGCTACACTCCATAATACCCACTATACAGAGGTTCTGTGCTCTTCAGGACCCACTGCGATCCCATTTGCACTGGTGTCATTCCCATGCCAACTTGCCTCTATTGATTTCAGGTGCTTTTCTTTCTTTGGCTTGCCTCACAAAATACTGGATGTAAGGATCCTTCCAGTAGCCAACGCTCACAGCAAACCTGCGCAGCGGAGGGGGAAGAGTAAGAGAAATACGAAGTAAGGCCACCAAGATTTACTTTAAAAGATATGCAGCTGAAAAAGTCACTCTCTGACCTAGGTGTGTGCATGCAGACACCGTTTTAAACCCCTACTGAATGCGTGGAACTACTCCAGTTAAGAAGTTATAGAAGGTCTAGTAAAAAATGTCAGCTCTTACCATGTTAAACAAGCATCTTATTAACATTCTCTGCACTGCTGGATGAACTTTTGCAAGCAAAGACCCCAATTTCACATATCTCCTCCTCGAGGAGCCAGAAAACTGAGGAATTGTCTGTCTAAAGTTCCTCAGAGCTCACACACTGCACACTTAACTTCTATACATCGCTATGCTACAAGCGGTTTGCACTTATTCCAGAGCTTCTACATCTCACTTTAACACGGACAACAGCTCTATTCTATCCTAACAGAACTTACCAGTTTTACAACCGATTTGAAAAGGTAAACTCTCTAAAATAAACTCAACCACCCAACAATTTGCTGCTACCTCACTAACAAAAGGAGAGCACAAAAAAGCGGCCGTAGCAGAAGTTAAATTCATGGCCGCGCACACCAGGGCAACACAACTCGGCACCCTCCTCCAGAGCAGAGGGAGGAAGGAACTCTGAAAAATACCAAGATGTTTATTTCTGGAGATATCAAATATTAGTGAAATTCCTGATCCCCGCTACTCGGCAGGGTAATAATCCCAGTTATCACGACTCGCTGCTTTATCAGCCAACGCTAAGCTGAAAAGGGGCAGGTGTTTCATAACGGGAGCAGGACGGCCTGGGGGAAACCTGAGGAGTAAAGCAGCGGGTCCAGGTGAAAAGCACCTTCAAAGCCACCCCCCGCCCTGTCAAAGGGAACTCTGACGGGGGACTGAAGCTCATTCTCCCCCGCACCGCTCAGCTCAGCTCGCCATACAGCCCGTGGGCCCGGCCAGCCGGCCCCTGCAGCTCCCGGCCCCGGGGCAAGGAGCCCCGGCACCGCCGGGCACGGCAGCCCCTTTCCGCGGGGCGGCACCCAGGAGAAGAGGGGGGGTCTATCCCCTCTACGGGTCCGTGTTTGGCCGCCTTCCCCGCCTGCTCCTCCCTCGCACCCGCCACCACCGCACTCAGGAAAGGGGTGGGGGAGCCACCGAAGGGGCTCGGCCCGGCCCACCCCGCCCCGCTGCTCCCCCGGTCTCCAGGCGCCGGTACCGTTTGCAGACGGACGCGTCCTCGCAGGTGCCCCGGACCGCCTCGTCCGCCTCATCGAGGCCGGCGGCGGACAGGGGGTCGCGGGCGGCGGCCGCCATGGAGGGCGCGAAGACCGGGCCCAGGGAGCGAGCGAGCGAGCGAGGCTCGGCCGCCCGCCGCTGCCGCCACCACCCTTGCGGCCCGCCCCCCACCGTCCCTCATTGGACGGCCTCCGCAGCGCGGACCAGCGGCACTCAGTGGCGATTGGTCTATGGCCTTGTCCATTATAAGAACGCCCAATGAGAGAGCGCGAACTAGGGCGCCCCGCCCAGGAAACGGCGGCTGTGCCGCGAAGGCAGCCGGGAGCGGTAGTCCTGGGGGAGGCTCGGTGATGCCGGGGGCGGATCCCGGGGCTGTTTGCTTCGGGACGAGCGGCCCCACGCACGGAGCCCGGCACAGCTGTCGCTCCTGAGGCGGCAGCGCTTCCGAGAGAGCAGCAGGCGGAAGAGCCGCCGTGATGCTGCGGAGCACCGACATCCGGGCCATAGGACCGACATCCAGGTTTCCGGCCGTCCCGCCCCTCCTGGGGCCCCGGCTGTTTCCCGCGGGCACGTGACGATGTGGGCGGGGCCGGAAGCGGTGGCAGGTTCCGGTGTAGGCGGGGCCGCGAGCAGGGAGGCGGCGGCGGCGGGAGGCCAGGCGGGGCCGGGGCGGCGGAGGAGCAGCGGGTGGCCGGCGGGAGGCCGGCGGAGCGGCCGCCGCCATGAAGAAGCAGTTCAACCGTATGAAGCAGCTGGCCAACCAGACCGTCGGCAGGTGGGCGGCAGGGCCGGGGTCCCGTGGCTGTGGCTGGCTCGGCTTGGCTCGGTTCGGCCTGGCCCGCCTGGGTCGGGGCGACGGTGAGGTTCGGGCGGCGGCCTCGCTCTTGCGTGCTAAGCCGCCGGCGGGGAGCGGGCGGAGGCCATCCGCAATCTCGCCCGGGCGGGGAGCGGAGCGGAGTTCTCCGAGCGGGGCCTCTGCGGGAGAAAAAGTGGTGTTGGCTCTGGGAGACTGGCGGGGCGGGACGGGGTGGGGGCGGCAGAGCCCGGGAGCTCGGGAATTTCAAAAAACAAAGCACCAAGAAGATTCTCGTTCTCGGTTCTGCAGCCGGGAGCGGACCCCGGGCGCTCGGGCGGGTGTCAGCCCTGGCGCGCTGTGGAACGGTCTCGTTCCGTCCTTCTCCTCCAGCGCCGAGGCCTCCGGCTGATCCATTCGTACGTGTCGCCGGACCCGGGCTTCGCTCCTGCAGCGAATTCAGCAGAACCCGAGGGTGGGCTGGGGACGGGGTTGTCCCCTGAATCCCACTGTCCCCGCAGCGCTGGGCACGCTCCTCTGCGTGGTCTGGGTTTAGGGTGCGAGGGTAGAAAGCAAAGGGCTGGCCGGGGGATGCCGGGGGTGGGCGGCTCGCCAGAGGGTCTCCCCGAGCCCCGCAGAGCTATTTGCGTTGTGCGTTTCCTGTCAGGGTCCTTCTGACTTTCGTTTCCTTTGTTACTGTCTTGATATTGAGTTAGTTGCTCTATTTTTATTTTTTTTTCACTTTAAAGAAGATTTCAGGGAGCACATTTTCTGTGACTTAAGAAATAACATAACTCTTGTAGGTGTGATTGCCACCAATTTCCCCACGTCGAATCCCTGCAAGGTCTTTAGCCTGATTCTGTGGAAAGAAATCTGTGCCCAGACAGGGGAGTGTCTGCCTGCAGCTCCTCTCTCTGCTAAACATGCAAATGTAGCTTTGCTGTGTTTCTAGTGTTCCTCCCCCCCCCCCCCCGAAACTCCTCTCTTTTGCTAGTGAAAAGTTGATCTGAAAGTTCTCTGAGTTTATAGTTCCATGGCTTCCTCCCCAAGAACTCGCTCCATATGGTGTTTACTTTCTCGAGACTCACGTACATATAAACCAGCTCAAGCGTGTCAGCTAATGATGGTTAAGTAGTAGATTTTTTATTAGGATGTTTGTTTTGCTGTAAGAGAGAGCACACCTTCCAAACCAAGCCAGCCCAATCCTCTGTCCTTATCTTGTTTCATATAAATTATGCTTGCTTTGGGGTTTTTTTATATTGCCAACGTGATTATTGGTGCTCTCATTTTGCACGTGTTGGGCCCATAGCTCCAAATCCCAAGTGGAATTTGAAGTAATCTGCCTTGTACTGAGTAGGATAAACATCTCAGGCTGCTTTCTACTTCAAGGGGGAAATCCGAATTAAACCTGGAGAGCTGGTTGTAGTCACGTATGGGTTGGGAGGCTGGTAATGACCTTTGGCTAAGCCAGGTGGAAGCCGTGGCCGTGGGTCGATTCGCAGCGGAGGTTCTCGGGGTGTGGTTGTCTGTGCGGGGTCGTTGCTCACGCTGCTTCGCCAGGTTGTCTGCTGGGGCCTCCCCAGCCTGGGTCTGCAACAGTGAAATTTTCAAGTTTCATTAAAATACAGACAAATACCTGGAATTTTCATTAGCAACTACTTGAAGTGATGCTGACTCATTTGTTTTTACAAGCTTAACGTAAATAGTCTAAATTAAACTCTGTTTCTTTTCTGGGTTAGTCGGCTTTAAATGCAAGCTCGTCCTTATTGCTTCTGTCTTTGCTTGTAGAGTGTTTTTAATAATAAACCAGTTGTCTCATTTCTTTACCCAAGAACAAGCTTTTCTCTGAATAGAGGTGAGAAGACTGAGGGTAATCGTGAAGTTTTGCCCAATGCTCGTTGCCTCTCTCACATATAAATCATATCCTCATGTTTCTCAGTGCTTTGAATTAACCAAGTTGATCTTTCTGAGGGTTTCTTGGTGGAGACTTGGCAGCACAGCCTGGTACTTACCCTTTTGTTGCTGACCTTGGTGTTTCTGTCTTTCCAAGAAAGAAAAGCTTTAAAGAAAAATGCTTATGTAACCGAAATAATTTTCATCACTGTAAAATTCTAACAAAACTCAGGAAACACGATTTGGGTGTGGGAGGGAAAGGAACAAGACTCGGGAGGGCAGAGTTGGCTTTTGCAGAGTGTGTTCACCTGTAGGTGCAGGAGCTGTGACAGTGGGAGCCTGGTGAAGGTGGTTTTGGCATTTCCCAGGCAGTGCAGTGTATCCACGTGCTCAGCTGAGCAGTTCCCCCAAACCTGTTGTTCTTTATTTCTTTTGGTTCATCATCGTAATGCTTCTGTGTGACTTTCAAGCCCTCCCGCTGTCTGTAGAGGTTTAAATAAATCATTTGTATCAGGTGCTCACTTAGAAACAGCATTTTAGAGAGTAGCTGCTTTGGAGGCCCATCAAAGCCCAGTCTAACAAAGACTTTGATTTGATAGCAATAATTTCTAGAGGTGCTTTTCCATCTCCTCCTCTTGTTGAGGTGGCGAGAGGGATGCCTCAGCCTTTCAACGCTGCATCGAGTGATCAAACATGATTAGACCTGTCTGTGTACAAAGGGGGAGAAACACTTTACAGCTTGAGTAAAAGTTAACTTGGAAAAAAAAAAAAAAACCAAACCATTTTATTTCGAAAGGTATCAAATGTGCTATTCTATTAAAATTACTCAGTGACTATTTAGTATCACTGGTCTCCTTCCATTTCATGGGCTGGCCAAGCACTGCGATAGGCACCGGGGTCTGTCTTCATTTCCCAAAGGGAAATCACGTAGCAGTGACAGACTTGTGATTGGTTTCACTTGCAAATAGCAGGGTTGAGGTTTTCAAATTTGGGGCAGTGCTGCTGTCTGTTGTTTTGGTAAGCACTGGAGAACTCGTGGAAGGTGCGACATCCTTCAGCGGGATCTTGCAGGTGATATCAGCAGAAGCAAATGTTTCTGGTGCTAAGAACCAGAACAAGGAGGAAATCAGTTTGATTTTGTAATGTTGAAGAACAAGGGGGGGGGGGAAGTTGCAGTGCCCTTCCCACCTGGTGCTGTTGCTGCTTGCTGGAGGGTTGTTGCTATAACCCATTTATTAGCTTTTTATGTTTGGACAGAACGAGGAGACAAATCCTCTGTGGAAAGGACCCTGGGTTACGTAAACGTCTCTCAGAGGTGGATGTTGGCTACTTTCAGACACCATGCACCACTGGGAGATGTAGCAGGTGAAGAAGCGGTGTCTGGAGGAGCAGTTTGGGTGTTGTGCTGAGGGGTCACCCCCCCACACACACACATCCCCCCCAGCTCACCCAGAGCCCTGGGGACATTGTTGGGCTGCCTGCTCCCATTTACTTTCTCTGGACATCCACCCTTTGATGTGATCTGCTGCTCTGTAGGGTGATCTTGAACTGCCTGCTGCTTTTTGTGGTGTTGGATTAGGAAGGGGTGTCTTCTACTGAATTAAGAGCTTTTTTCCCCTCATCATTGAGGAGTGGGGAGGCGGGGTAAACAGGCACGTTGTCATGAGGTCAGCCAGCCTTGGCTATGCATCAGTGCTGTGTCGTTACTGTGGTTTTGTTCTCTTTAAGGAAGGGAGGTTTAACTCTAGAGCAGTTCAGAATTTATCCCATTCTGCTTGCTGTAGGTGGGACTGATGCTGCCTTTCTTGCAGCCAGCTTCCAAAGGTTGGCATCCTCAGCCCTGTACCAGGAACGTCTGACTTGGCATTGGAGAAGTAACTCCTTAATATGAAAAATAGGAAAAGATGGTCAAGGGCTTCAGTCAAGCAGAGGAATGGCCTTTATGGGAAGCCTCTGAGTCTGCATGGGTGGCATTATATAGAATTATGGAGTATATGTAGGAAACTAATTAAAGAGGGGATTAGCTGATGAGTGGAACAGGATGCCACAATAATTAATACATCTGTTAAATATTTTGCAGCAATTATCTTGTCTTAAGGCATCCAGCAATGTCCACAAATACTCAATCTGCCACTGAGTACTTTATTTTTGCTGTGGATTCGATGGATTTGTTTTAAGTGGTAAGGTCTGCAAGTGTTTCTCCTGAGGGGAACCACTCAAGCTCTGGATAACCCTTAAAGTAAAATATCAATTACTTGTCAATAGGAACCCAGAGGAGAGGGAGAAATGAAATGGTAACTTTTGCTTTTCATTGAACTCTGGCAGTGCAAGCACCGGTCCCTCTGATTTTGTGGTCTGGTGTCACCTACCGTTGTCTGCTTCAGAGACCGCCCGGGTCTGGGCCAAGCACCTGAGACAACCCCTCGTTAGGAGGTGGCATCAGCACTTTCTCAGGGCAGCCTTAGCTGGAGGAAGGAGCTGTGAATCTGGGTGTGAGCGTGGTGGTTCTCATGCCATCGTGAAGATCTCGTGTCTGCTCACAGCTAACTGTCGAGGAGCAGGGCAGGGGCGGCAGCGCTCGCCAGGAATCACGACTTCCATGGGAGCTGAGTAACCTGGTGTCTTGACCGTGACAGGTACACAGCGAATCACGTGAAATAACCTCCTCAAATATGACTCGATTTTGAGTTGTATCCCAGCTCCAGCCTAAGCATGAAAGTTTTAGACTTGAAAAATGGAGGGAGAACAGAATAACCTCCCTTTTGAGCCTCACGATTTTCAGGTGGCCTGTGATTCCTTGGAGTCTATGTGCTGAGATTGCTTCTAATGGAATTTGTGTATTAGTTCCTCTAAACCTTCATCTGTTTTGAGGACCAGGGCTCATATCCACTGAGAACAGTGCTTCTGTTCCACACTTGTGGGTGCTTCGCCTGGGTACGGTGCCGTGCGAAATGGGACTCCCGGGGTGTTTGGGTAGGTGCCGTCTCCTGGCTTGGAGGAGGTGAGGTTCTACCTTCCTGGTGTGGCTGTACCTTTCCTTGGGCTGCTTCATAAGCAGATGCTCATTCCAGCAAATCGGGTGTGATAGGCTCAGAAACGAGGAGGGTTATGTTGTGTATGATGTCAGCAAGGTGATTCGGATGCTCACGAGTGCTTGCCTTGCCGCTTTCTTACCCTGTTATAAATTACAAGGGGAGACGTTTTGATGAGAAGCTTGGGAAGTATTCTGCTTTATAGTTGCAGTCATCTCTCATGAAAATAAATGTTCAGAGGCATTGTCATCAAAGGCTTTCAGATGATACACTAATAAGCATTTGAACTATGTAGCTGAGTAATTCGTGTGAGGAATGAGTCCACAGAGGTGTTTGTGTCGCGCTGTTTACTTACAGAAAACCCAGTTGGTAATTAATGACACTCATTAGACTGTCGAATCATTTTTAGGCTTTCCTGCCTCTGGGGACACAACTAGTAATGTTATTCCCATCAATTTCTTTTTTCATCTTTTAGGTGCAATCAGCAGAGTACCATACAGGTTAGAAATTATTCTATCCGACTGGTCTGGAAATTTGAGGTCTGGTGAAGTCCTCTAAGATGGAGAGGGGGAGATGGGTGGGTGTCCTCTCTGTACTGGGAGGGAGACTGACTGCCCTCGGGCTGTCACAGTAACTCAAACCAGGGACAGGCAGGTTGGACTAATTAGAAATCTGGAAGAGCCCACAAACCACTCCAGAAAGATCTTTTTTTTTTTTTTTTTTAATGCAAGAAGCTGACTTATTGTAGCATCTTCACTACTTTTACCACTGTTTGAATACAACTTCTTGTATACAAAGTGCTGTTTGCAGGCCCTGCACACACGACATGACTGTGACTGTCCAGGAGTATTTGAGTACATCTTCTAATAGCTCGTGGCCTGTGTAAAAGCTACTGTGCTAAACTATATTTAGCATTTCTTAGAGCTGCTTGGCAATCTGCAAGTCCTAGGCTGGGATTGGTGTTACTGTGACATAATTACTCCATTAAAGCGAGTTGTTACGACTGTTTCTGAATGGTTGTGTACAGTAGGGAGCTACCGACGTTCAGCCAATATAACATTAACCCTGCAGTGCCATTTAATGTCAAAGAAGTAACCTCTTTAATGTTTTTTCTACTTCTTCTGTGGCAAAAATATTAAACAATAAAGAGAGTATGACCCCAGTGTTTGAGAATTTCCAGCTCACCCAAACATCCTTTTAAAAAAGGTGAGATCTGAGTGTTATTTAATTGCAGTGCTTGTTGTCATTGGTAAAGCTGTTTGAAGAAGTGGTAAACAAGGCTGAAATACGTTCATATTTATGGGCAGGGGAGAATCGGCTCTGTGCTTGGACTTTTAGGTTGGCATTTGTCTGCATCTGAGTACCCATGAAGAGAAATCTCCTTTCAGTGTTTATAATGGCTATCTCAAACACTTCCTGTTTATCTCCAGATGAAGTTCGAGGTCTCTTTAATTAGCAAATTGACTTTCTGGATGGCAGATTAATTCCCTGCCGGGTTCAAAGAGCCGGAGTAGATTGAATTAGGGAAGAGCTGGTTTTGTGAACACGTGCAGGCTTCTGGACTTCCCGTAGCTGACTGTCGGGGGCCGACTGGCGAGGGAATGCTAAAGCGCTCGGGTGCCGGTGGCGAAGGGGACGCGGTAGCTCAGCACTTGCCTAGCAGGAGTTTGGCAGAGCAAGGAGGCAGCGAGCTCGCTGGGGCTGCTGTGGACAGCTGCCCAAACTGTTCACTAGCTCCTGGCTACTGGCTGGGCCGCGCAGAGCTCTGCGAACTGGTGTTTCCACCCAAGGTGTGAGCAAGAAAGGAACAAGCGCCCCTTTAACGCCGCCTCTTGGCCTCAGAGTATCAACAAAGGTCCTCGGTATCTGCGTATTTATCTGTTTCCTGCACCCTTTGGGGAAAGCTGACACAATGTAGTCCCTCGTGCAGCTCAGGAATGGGATTTTTCTAGCAGCACAAACTTCCAATTATAGAAAAACATGCAGCCATTATGTTTGCAGTTTGGGGCTGCTTCTCGTGGTACGACTTGGAACTCGCCACCGTATTTGTGACTGCCAGAAGCACAGCGACAAATGCAGGAGCTCGTGGGTATAAACTGTGTCCAAGCTGTGGACTAAACTCAGTTTTGTGAGCATGGCCATTAATCCCATGGATTAATGCACCCACCCAAACTGATGGCTAAAGCCAGAGGAAAAACCAGCTGAATTTACTTAAGTCAAAGACTTTGTAGAGCATTTTCTCAACTGCTCTGTCTCAGTAGACAGCAGCTGAGCTGGCAAGGTCTGTGCTCCTGAAGGCCTACTGGTGACAAGGGGTTTTGCTGTACTGGAACCACTGGTAAGAAGAGAGGATTTGGCTGTGAACAGATGGTCAGAAAACAAAGGACTCTATTCTGGCCTGCTTTTTGGGTGTCTCGTTAAGGCAGGCGGTTTATCAGTATCTCTTAATTCCTCAGGGACCAGGATCATCTCATGTTGGTTTAAAGTCTAGGCCATTAAGAATCCTTAAGGCTAGAAACTGTTAAAAAATGACATTGTGTTCTTAAACTCATTTCTCTGCAGCAGCCGTTCTGTGTCGTGCTGTGCTCCGGGCCCGCTGCGTTGCGTTGGTTTCCAGCAGCCCACCACGTTTAACTCCCCAGTGCAACGTGAAGTAAATGCTCTGACAAGGGCAGCGGCAGGTTTTAAATCAATGAGTAAGTATTTACTCAGCCCGTGGGTTAAAAAGCCTCATCACTTGTGATCTGATTCCAGGCCACATGAAAACCTGCGAATGCCTTGGCTGGGCCGCGGCCGCCTTGCCCAGTGGCCAGAAGCAGATGACGTGGGCAGGGTGCGGGGCTCGGACGTCCCGTGGCAACTCCCACGCGTGTTCTCACAGCCACCAGCCGTGTCTGTCTCGGGAGCTTCCCAAGCCCGAGGTGACCCTGCGTGGCTGGTGCCTGACAGCAGCAGGCGGGCGGGGGGTGCCTGTGCTGACTGTGCTGTCATTAATAACCTGGAGCTCCACCTCACCAGGCAGCTGGGGCAGGGGTTAAAGCTGTGGCCTGTTTCTCAGAAACTCGTGTTTTTGATAGTTTCAGCTCTTTGTTTTCACTTTTAAGGAATCTTCTATGAGAAACATGCTTCGCTGTGCCCACAACGCATGTGAACGAGCTCCTGGGTGCATTACCTTTAAATTTTCCTGAGCAGTGGGTGCTTCCAGGGCAGTGAAGCTTCAAGTATTTTCCTTTCCCTTAAAGGATGCAGAAAATGCTTTTCAAACTCCCCTCGTAATTTCTGGTATTTGGTGGTGAAGAATGCCTCCCTTTAGTTGTGCTAAATTTTGTTGACTTGAAGACACCTTAATAAAATGTTGTACTTCCCAGCAGAGGCTTCAAGCCTGTTGGTTAGAAGAAAAAAAGGTATTTTGTAACTTTGTGGCAGACTTTTGTGTCAACTGCTGAGTGGGCAGAGTGTAAAATACTTGAGATTTTTGTTGCGGAAAAAGAAATTAAAAGATTGCAAGCTCAGGGATTTGGGAAATATTAATTACCCTCTTGAATGCCTGCATGCCCTCGTCTCCTTTGGCTCTTTTCTTCACGCTGCTGCTCGATGGAACAGATCAGAGGACTGATAAAATAGTCACAATAGACAGACGTACACCGTGGGATCTGTCGTAGCTGGAGCATCCCGGGCTCCCCCTTTGGCCGGCGGGTCAGGACTGCACGGCAGGGGTGAAGGGAGCATCTGCCTCAGGAAAGCGCAGGCCTGTGTTGTCTTAATGTTGAATCAAATGTTATTTTTCTGTGCAGATATTTCTCGGGTGGTTTCACAAGGCTTGAAGGGCTTGGGGCAGCAGTAATCATCGTGCCAAACCTGGAGTGCTGCGCTTGTGTCACAGCGTGTAACTGGGGCCTGAGTCGCCCTCCGTGGCCAGCTGGGTGAAGCACCCCAGGGAAGCAGAGGAAGCTAAAAGAATAGGCCAGGAGATACTGTCCAGGGGTGTTGGGTGCATCCAAGGTTGGAGGTTTTGGTATCTGACATAACAGCAGAATAGTGGAGGTACAAACACACTTGAATCTGCTTTAGTGGAGCTAAATGGTCGGCTGTGCGCTGGCACTCTCGAGGTGGAGTCCAACTCCTGGTATTTATTCACATGAACAAAATCTTGGTGTGAGGCTCTTTGTGGATGAAGCTGGGATTCCTTCATTCTAACTCGATTATGATGGTGATTCTTCAGGGCAAATAATTCTAATATCAGGTTATGCCCAGGGTCCAGATCCTAAAATAGTAATGATTTAATCTGCTAAAATAGCTAGAAGTGATCTAACAAGCTGTTTCAGCCTGATGCTGTAAGGGGATACACTTGGAATTCATGAAAGCAGATGTGTTTTTTAGATACTTACATGGTATTTTTAGGTTGTGATAATGGATCTGTGACCAGAACTGCTCCTTAAAGGTCATTGTATCGGCAAATGATGAAATGCCAAATGCACAGGATCAGTTCAGGATGTGGTTAGATGAAAAGTGTCTTAGCGTGTTTCAAATGTTTTCTAATATTATGGAGTTTCCAGAAAGAAAGGTTTCATATCTGAGAGGAAGTAGCTCTGGTTTGTAGTGTTTTGGGTAAGGCAGCAGGAGATGTCCCCATGTCTGAAACCTACAGGCTCCAGTAATGCACCTCAAACTGGGTAAGGCTGGGCTGCTGCTCATAATCCTGAACTGGGGAGCCTCGCAGCAGCTGGGGGGACGTGATTTGAACAGAACAGATTACTGTGCTTGATTACCTCTGCCTTCAGGGGCTGCTCGATTATTGTAGGTACCAGTCTTGAAAGCCAGCCTACATTTGATCCTCACCGACACAGTCACGCTTAGAGCAGCGCTTGATGTCTAGACAAGAGGGGGCTGAAAAAAGGGAACTTTCCAGCATCCCTTTATCTGCAACTTTGCTTCCTCGGCTGAATTAGAACATTTTGGTTAAAATACATTCCTTAGGAGCCAAGCAGCTTTAAAAGCTTTGGGTTTGTAACTGCTGTCGTATGGCTGACAAAAGCCTGTCAGAACAGTCATGCATCTTCTGCCTGGGCAGTCCTGCTGTCTCAACAGGAAAGGACCTTTCAGAAATACAGGCCAGCTGGGTGAGGTCACAAGTTCTTCTCCTCAGTGAGACGGAGCCTTTTTTTTCCTTGACACAGATTGTTTTCTGGTGAAGTTAATTGCATTGCAAAATGACAGGAACATCCTGGAGTGAGTGCAGCACGTGAATCAGAGAGCCGGGGGTGTGCACAACCAGAGTGTGCAAAATACCCCAAACTGCTTTTAGTTGAGGGGTCAACAAAGGAGGAGTTTTTTCCTTCTGTCTTACAAGTTGTCCTGTGCCAGAAAATACTGGAATGAGATTTTATTTTTGCATAAATATACTCATTGACTCTATTGCACAGTTCTCAAGATCTCAGTGACACTCCCAGAGTGAAAATCAATAAAAGGAAAACTGGTAACTTGTACAGCTGAGCATTGCACAGAAAAATGTAGCTCATTGCTGAGCACTGTTAATGCCTCGCATCTTCAGGCGTCCCTGGGGACAGAGTTAAGGCCACACAAACCTACTTTAGTCAGCGACAGGGAAATCGCCCTTTGAGAAGGTAAATTGCCTCACACGGACTGGAAAGTTACGGCCGTGATACGGCTTTGAAAAGCACAGCATTTTATTCAGATGCAACCTTCTGGGGCATCTATGAACTAATTAGCAAGCAATTAATAGGAAATATTAACCCACCGGGTTTTCTGCAGAAAATGAAGCTAATGTTCATCCAGAAAATCAGTGTGGGGGCTAAACCGTTGCAGGTTCTATTTCAGTTGGAAGTTTCCCTGTTTTGTCTTGCCTTAAGCCGGTTTAATACGCAGATTAAGTGTTCCGATCTGATATTCTTTTGTAGGACTGGAACAGTAGGACAAAGTAATCCTGGTTTTGTAACAGCAGGTCCAAGCGTGTGTTGAAGTGCAGTAGAGGTTAATAAACTTCAATTAGACTGCTAGTCCAAGGCTGGTATTTCCTTCTCAGAAACCCAGCGCTGGCGTTAACTTTCAGTTTCACACTGGAACAGCAAAAAGCACTGTGTGCAGCACATGGCGGGGTGGTAATGGCATGGTTCTGTGTTACATCAATACAGTCTTGTGTTCACCGTCTCCAAGCGACACAAAAACAGAAGCCTATATCCAGTGCCTTAAAACCCAGTAACTGGATGAGTCGTCTCAGTTGCCGGCTTGTTGTCGGACTCGCCTCTGGAACTCGCTCTCCTGTTGGTGAAACATAATAAAGGGTTCAGCCATTAATTGTTAATCGTGGCTACTGACCAGAAAATCAGTGCAGAGGCTTCATTGTGAAATAGCCAGCGTAGAGAATAATCCCTATTTTGCCACTGGCCTAGCAGTCAATTTTATGTAACTTCAGGTCCCTGAATTCCCTTACATACTTTTTTTTTTACTGTTGTTGCAAAGATTCCAACTCCTTTTTTGATTCTTACTTTCTATTCCTACTTCATTGTTCTGCCTTTTCTGTGTTTTCCTGTTTTGCTTCATGTGTTGATTCAGTCTGGTTCCCTTTCAGAGGCTTTCTCTTGCCAGTATTGCAAATCCCCAAACTCAAAATAGACCTGTCTGGACTGTGTATTAAATTAAGAACAGTGCTATCTTTGAAACCTTCACTTCTGGATTGGAGGTTTTTGACACTTGTGCACACTTAATATGTGTCTGGCATGCCCTGCCAAAGTGCAAAAAAGCAAACAAATATCCCCAAAATACCCAGGATTTTTTTCAGCTGTTCAGTGTATTTTATCCTTTCCTGTATTGCATATTTTTCCCATTCAAACACGTCTGTGCAGTAACAAGTTTGTCACTGCAAAAGGCAGTACTGCTTCTTGGAGTCTTTTCCAGTGACTGACGGCACAGGACTCCTGGTAAAAGAAGTTGTGAAAGTTAAAAATTGCTTGAGCAGTGGGCAACCAACCAACCAACCCACCTGCTTCGTGGCTGGGGTGGAAAGTCATGGCTTGTCTGAAAGTTCAGGATATGTCTGGGGGGGGTTTCAGTGGTTTGGGGTTTTTTTTATTTCCCCCTTCTCAAATGTGAAGAAGTTCTCATGTCAGCAGGTGGTTTGGCAAGGGCACTGGCCCTCGCCTAAAATGAAAAGCTGCCAAACCCACGTGTAGGAAATTCATGAGCCTTTCTGTCCAGAAACATCAGCTGGTGCCTTAACGCTGTGGTCGGGACGTTCAACTGCTTCAGGCTTTGCAGCAGTGCCCTTTTTGCCTGGCCGTGATTCCCCAGCTGTCCTTCCATTTACTCCCACCCCTTCTTTGTGCTCACACCTCTTAAAGTGGTGGCCAAGTTAATCTGATTGAAAACTGGGTTTCTTCCTCCTGGGTTAGTGTTCAGTGCTTGTGCTGGGTGAAGGGAGATGGGAGGAGGGAGGACTCAGCAGCTCTGCCAGCTAATGTCACCTCCACCTTACTGAAACGGTGGCCCCAGGGGGCAGTTTCATGATCAGCTTAAGCTAATTTCAAGTAGCTGCTGTTGCTAGAAGGGACAGATTTCCCCTCTCCCTGCCCAGCCCACACTGGTGCCAGGTCCTCTGCCCCTGGATGGGGAGTGCTGCAGTCATGGGGTGGCCTGGGGAGGGGGCCAGGACAACTGGAAAACAGTGATTTCTCTTATTGGATGTAATTCCAGTCTGAGCTGCCCATGACTGCTACTGATGCAGGGGGAGGGAGATCTGGACCAGTACATGAGGCATGAGGAACGGGAACTGCTTCAGACGGGACTTGAACAGATGTTGTAGGGAAGCGCGCGAGGGAGGAATCCAGCATTTGCTCCTTGTCGTGGGTTTGATTTGGTGGTGACTCGAGCTGGCGCAACTTGAGGCTGCTCTGGAGAGCCAGCCTGGGAAGGGAGGTGCCTGCAGGTGATTTTACTGCTGCTCCTCTTGGCCAGGTTAATTTTCAACTAGCCCTGGTGCTCTGCTGTGACTCTGGCTGGCAGGGCTGCTGCAGCACCAAGGCAGCGGGAGGAATTCCCGTTCTGGCAGCAGCTACGTTTGTGTTGGCATACAGGGATTGTAAAACTGACCCGAGATCAAGGAATAACAAATTCAATAATTATTTCAGTTGCCTTCTGCTCTGCTGGCTCTAGCAACATAATTGTACCCAGCTCATTTTAGATTAAAATATTCTAGGTGAGTAAAAGGTGGTTGCTTTCTTGGAGGAGGGGAAAGTCCTTGTGTGAAAAGAAACATTTTAATGGAAATAAATACTAGGCAGTTCAATATTAAAACCAGTTCTTTACCAAGACATCATGTAAGGCTGTTTGTGTGCATTTTTTATAAACTATATTGCTAACTGACATGCTTGGTAAGTTCAGGTTCTGTACTCATGTTGAGTTCACTTAGCATGGGAAATGGATATTGTACTTAAAGGGAGAACAGTAAGGTATAGAAAGCACATTACAGTTTGCTAAGTTTAGAAGGCTTCTTGCACAGTTTCTCTTTGTGTTTGATTCCCTGGGGGTTTTTCATCACTAATTTGTGACAGCTTGACATGGGAGCTTTTACTTTGGGGAAAAACCATATGACCACTGCTAGATCTCATTCTGACTGCATTTAAGCGGTTAGAATTTTAATCCCCTACAGCAGCACTTTGCATTTCCTTCCGAAGGTGTTAATACTTTCACAAATCCAATGCACATCATAAAAAGAAGCCACACTTAGTTCTTCTATTGGCTGAAAATATACTGCAAGTGGAGGTTTGGAAGTCAAAAAGAATAAAGGGAGAGCTTTACTAGCTAAAGCTCTGCTCGTGGTGTGCAGTAGTAGGTTAGCAAGAAGTATTTGATTTGCTGGGACAGTCGTCAACTGGAAGCACTTAACTGTGAATACCCGGAAGAGCTGTCAGACTGCTCACTGAAACTGTCACCTCCTCCACCAAACAAAACTGCTTTAAATCTGGTTCTGCATTTAAACCACAATTGTAGATTTGCCATGCAGAACGTTCTCCTCTCATTCATCTCGAACTGACGGTGCACGTGGCTCAAAATCATCTCCCCAGATCGGTTACATAAACTTAACGGTTTGAGCAGTATTTTGCTGTTGTTGAACAGCACCACATTTGGTTTAATTCTCAGTGTCTGAGATTAAAAACAAATCTGTGTTTTGCAAGGAGGAGTTGGAGTTCTGAAGGACAGCCCAGGACCTCGCTGCAGTGCCGGTACCTCTGAGAGTGGCCCTAAAATAGGCTTTGGCTTGAGCTGCCCTTGTTCTAAATCACTAAATTTACTGCCTCTCTTGGGAGAGGAGCCCTGGATCCATTTCACTTAGGAAGGAATTTCAGATCCCCTAATGCGAACAGGCTGTCGTGGGTTTCCCTGCGTGGCAAAGGAGCAGTCTGCTTGCTTTCCAAGATGATTATCTCCCTAAAGCCTGGTCTGTCTTTAATTAGAGCAGGCAGGCTTCGTTCTGCCACGGCGGATCTCCGAGGTGATAGCAGGGATCAAAGCGCAGCGTTCAGACCGAGTGACCGAGCAGCGTGCGATGGAGAAACTCAACAGAGACAACGAAGAAGATGAAGGAGCAGAAATTTTTATTCAGTCTGAATTGTGGTTTTGCAGCTCCTGGGTTTCTGAAGATACAGATCTCAATTAATGAAATGTTTTGGTGCCTTGGAGGTGAGGCACCATTTTTAAAGCACTTGGAAAGGATCAGAAGCTGCAGTAACTGCGCAGGTTACAGTTGGTGACCGGAGCGTCACTTTAAGTGTGGAAACTGTAGTTTTATTCTCGATAGATTAATTCCAGTACCTTAGCTTGATGGGTTTTGTACACTGAGGACCTTCCATAGAAAGTGACCGGGTGGGTCATCTGACAGAGCAGCCTTTGGTGTGGTTGCTGCTGCTGCCCCTAAAGCATCCCTGGTCACTAGATTTATATATTTGAATACTTGTGTAGACATTTATATTGTTAGTTTGGGTGAAGAACAGAGATAGTAGGCAAACCGAAAGTCTAACTGGTGACTGGTTGCGAGTGGTGTTCCCTGAGTCTGAAGCAAACACTGCAAATGGTGACTATCATCTGACAGTCATTCTGAAGTGATCTGAAAATGTCTAAAAATAACTCGCAGAATATTGCTACTTCCCTTGGTCGTGCTAGTTTCTGTTGAAAAAAAATAAAGTCCAGCCACACCAGGGATCTCATTTCGTCACCTTATTTCAGTATCAGTGCTGGGAGGTTTATGGTGGAGAGTCATAATGAGATTAATGGGGAGCTTGCGAGATGTGATGAGCTTGGTTTCTGTGGTGAGAAGTGTGCTTGGCCAAACACGTTTCTGCTCTGGCTTGTCTTCAAAACACACTGCAGGTGGAACCGAGCTCCTCCAGGATATCCACAAAGCTGAGTGTTGCCACGGGCTGACAAAAGAAGCAAAGTAAATCCTTAGAAATAAAGTGGTTTTGAAAAGTGAGCTCTAATATATGCCTTTATGAAGGACCCAACTGGAGGATTTGGGCTTTCCAGTCACACAGGAGAATTCTTTATGGTGTTAAAGATTTCTGCTTCAGCAGAGCCCACCAAAGCCAGAGCCTGGGCAGCACCTGGGGAGGGAGAAGTGTCCGTGTTGCAGCCTGGGGTGGGATTGCTGGTTCGGGTGAGGAGCCTTTGCACGCCTGCCTGGGAGGAGAAGGGGACAGGGCAATCCTCCTCGTGTTCCGAGCTGGTAATCAGGAGTCTCTCTGCATCACCTTTATTTCTTGAACTCAAAGCCATGCAGAGATGAAGGAAGATAGTGCCATAAACAGTGATTCCTTTCATGTTTGGATACCAGCTGCAGCCCTGGCTGCCAGTGTCCAGTAAACGGCACCCAGGAGTTGCTTCTCCTGCACACTGGTGCTTCTCTTTCATCTGCACTGAAAAGGCATCACCGAGTCCGTCTCTGGTCTTGTTGGGCTGTTTCGGCTCTTTCCCCTGATTAGTCTTCAAATTACTTGATGATAATAATCAGGTTCCATAAACTTGGGCTGTAAAATATAGGGTTTACTCACCTTACTAAGGAAGCCTGTTCCTGGAATACAGCACGATGCTAAGTGGGGAAATGTAAGCTGGGAGTCCTGAAACACCTTTGAGTTATATTTTCTATGAAGTCTGTCTTCGTGAGTGTTAAAAAAACCCAAACCTTTTAGAAAGGAAATTGTCATCTAATTTGGGATTCCTTGTTTTGGAACGGAGCTGCTGATTCTTTCATTTTTCCTGGCAGCAAATCCTACCTATTGTATGTGGAAGGCAGGCAGGATGTGCTGCCAGCCCAGCGAAGGTGCTCTCAAGTGTTAACTCGCCAGCAGAGCTCATCTGGTTACTCGTGGTAACAAATGCTTTGTTTAAGGAAAATCGAAGAGCAGGAAGGATTAGCTTTAATTTTGTATCATGTTTCGAGTGGATGTCTCCTTGATTCCACTGAAATCTTTCCAGAGTTCAGGAATGTGGTCTTCTCATTTCGTCACGAAGCGAGAGGCCCTCCCGTGGCATCACCTCCTGCCAGCTCCACCTCCCATCCCCAGCGTGTGAGTCAAGGTTTCTGCTTCCACTTGGACATTCAAACTGAGTCACTTGTTCTGTTGTGAGTGTCCAAGTTTTTATGGCTCTTCATGTCAGGCTTGCTTATGTTCTTTCCTTGTTAGCCCTTCAGGAGTGTGATTTTTTCACTGCTTTTGTAGCTTTGACCAGCTTTGGAGATTGGCCTTGGGGTCAGGCCTGACGGTGGTGGACAGGACCCTGCTGTGAGGACAGTGGGATCTCAAATACTGTTTAGCTGAAGCTTTATTTTTTCATAAATCTCCAGTGCCGGTCTAATAGAACCTCTTTATTTTATGCATGGGAATGTAAATTATTTCCCTGTGGGAGATAAACACTTATCTCAGGAATTCTCATCTGCTGATTCCAGATGTGCAGAGTCATCTGGCCTGGAAGTGTGAAGGAGCTGTAAAATGAAGAAAGGGGGGGGGGAATCCGTGTTAAACCTGCAGGGTGGGAGCTGTTCTGCCCACCCTGCTCGCGGCCGAGCCGGGCAGTAAGCTGCAGCAGGGCTCTGCACGCTGGCTTCTGCCCAAGGGCCTTCCTGGGAAGAAGGGAAGAAAATGACTGATACTAGAAAACACTTAGAGGAGGCCAACTGGGGGCACATGCAATACATTTTTTAAATGACACAGCAAGCCAAACTACTGTAATTAACGTGTCTAGAATAAAAATACAGCCCTTCCACTCGCAAACCCCTTGGTTTTTTGCTTGGAGTTAATGCAATTGCTTCTGGCCATGCCATCCCTAAATAGAAAATGGCACCAGCATTCTTAGGGTATCAGAAAAGGAGAAGCCAGCTCTGCTCGGGTGGTTTCACTGGCTGTGAAGAACCTGCCATTCACCAGCTGAGCTGTACTCAGAGCCTTACCTGCTCTTTGCTGCCTGTTCCCACCCCAGAGCTGGGTCAGCAAGGTTAGGAGGATGTGGGGAGCTGATTTGGTTGAAAAGTAGCTCTTTCTGCCAGCTGATTTTTCAGTCAGCTTGACTGCCTGGGCTGATTTACACCCTGGCTGAGCCAAGGGTTGTGTCAGTGAAGAAATGAAGAGCTGCTTTTGCAGCTGCTGCCACCGCCAGCAGCTCATGGAGCTCTGCGCTTCGGGTGCTTATGGTGGGCAAAATGTTGTACTAGCTTGGTGTGAAACAGTTTGCAGGTAGAGTTTTTTTAGGGAATTCAGTAGTTCTATCCCTTCCATTTGTTAAGGAGGTGCTGATTATCGCTGCACCAAACGATGGTTCAGGTTTGGTTTTAGAAGCTGTCTTTAATAGCGAGCTGCCGAGTCGTAATTGACAAGCTTTGTACCAGTCGCCTCCTGTAAAGGTTCTGGTGTAACAGGCATCCTGCCTAGTGCTGCCGAAAACTTCACCTTAGTCCTCCAGATCCTTCCTTTCCCAGGGGACTGGCTCCGTTCCCGCTTCCAGCAGCCTGCTGCCAGCCCAGCAGCTCTTGTGTTTCAGCAGCTGAACAGCCTGTGCTGCTGTGGGGTGTGATGCCAAGCCCTGGGCTCAGAGTCCAACCTCCCCGAGCTGCTGCTCGTGCTCTGCTCCTTCCCGTCTCCCGGGGAAGGTGTCGGGAGGCTCAGGACTGGGCAGGTCCCCATTTTCCTGCCACGTGCCGGTGGATCCCGCCGTCCGGAAGCGCAGGGACGGCTCCTGGACAAACAGCTCAGTCACAACCCGGCAGGTTTGGGGCCCCCGGCGCACGGGAGGGGCCCGGAGAGCAGGGCATGCTTTCCCCATTAGTAATGGCTTGGAGGGACCTCGTTTTGTAACTGAGAATTAACTGTTTGGGCCCTATGGAGTTGAGCTGCTGGGAGTGCAAACAGCCATAGCTGCTGTGGCCTGGGCTTCCTAAGCTGTTTGGGGTGGGTCCTGTTGGTGATTGCCCCTGGGGGAGGCTTCCAGTGGAGGGTCTCCAGGCTGGAGGCCAACTACCCGTGCTGCTGGGCTGGATAGAGCTCTTGGGAACGTTCTCTGCAACTAAACCTTCCAATTCTTAATCGGTCCTTGATTCCAGAAGGATTTCTTCATCACTTCATGCTACCAACCAGATAAGATACAAATAAGGCCTCACGAGGGATAAGGACAGAGCTTTAAGTAGCAACTAAAAAGAAATTCTGTTATTTTCTGTAAGTTTGCTAATTCTTTATTAGTCAGCGGAAGGAATTGGCGGCCCGTGAAGCTGCAGGGAGGTGTCAGCTCTGAACTGGTAGTACCTGTTACTCAGAGGTGGGCAGAGGTCCCTTTGATGGTGCGTTGCTTTTCCCTGCTCGGTAAGGAGATGGGCTGTGCTGCTATCACACAGCTGCGTTTTCTGTTTCATGGTTGTGGTCACCTAAAACCAGTATTATTGAGTGGCTCTTTCTCGGCTTTCTTATTAAAGGTGGAATGTGGGCCTGCAGGAAGGGTGAGGTCTTCCCTCTTGCATTTCCGAACCTGACATCATCACCAGTGGCTTTTCTAAATCGGCGCTGGCCCGGGGACGCTGTCCTGCTGCCACTGATGACGGCTGAAAACATCCCTGACTTCACAGGAGGAGATCTGGATTTTCAAGCTGTGACTTTAAGCCCTTGATAAACCAGTTCAGTGTGCAGAGAGTGCTTAAGATAAATATATGAACGTGGTTTTGCACTTCACATAATGATGCATAGTCTGTGGGTAGCCATATTTAAAGTGGAAACCAACTTCTGCTAGCACGTTACTGAGCCGTCCTTGCTGGTCACTCAGATGGATAGAAGTCCCCAGGAAAAAAAGGGGGGGAAGGAGAACTTGGGCTTGGGCTGAATCTCAAGTCTCTGTTCTACTGTTTGATGGGTTTAAATTAATCTTGTGGCTAACGCCATTCGAAACCATCCAGTGACTTGACGGCAGCGTAATGAAAGGTTCTGTTGAACGTGAATGCACAGTAATATGAGAAATAACACTGTTTCCTCTAAAGATCATTTCTATGAGATGCCTTTTGTGATTCCCCATAGCTAAAAGCGAATTTACACAATTTAATTATTGCTGCATGGGTGGGGGGAAAAAAAAAAATCCCTTAACTCTCAATCAGTATTCTTGTGATTGTGCGCGGTTGGGTGGTCTAACGATCTGTACCTGGCCAGGTACAGGTGCTCTGAATGTTCCTGGAAGTTGTTCTGAATTATGCCACCTGAGGTGGCTGGTTTATTTCCTGACCGTGCTGGTTGGGTGGAAGCTGTGCGTTCTCTTGCAGTGTCAGACCTTCGCCACGTCTGGTTTGTATCAGCCCGGTCTGTGTGTCAGCATCCAGGGTGAACGACCTCCTGAAACACCGCCTTCTAATCTGACTTTCTCTTACCCTGAGCCAAATTAAGGACAAGTGAGATAGACAGGGGAGCCAGGGCAAGCTGCAGTTGCACCATGGAGATGTAGAAGCCAGCTGCTTTTTCTCTGAAATAGATTTCTGGGCAAAAGAAGGAAACTGAGACCTGGATGTGAGTGAAGGTGGAGAAGGTGGCAGCTCCCCCACTGCTTTTGCCATAGCGTGTTATACACCGTAATCCCAGTGTGCCATCTCTGGGGCACTGGTGCTGGCTTGCTGCTGTTCCAGTTTACCCTGGAAGGACAGAGTCCTCTAGCAGGCCAGCTGCTGGAGCACCAGTCAACTGCCAAGCTCATCTCTTGGTAAACGCTGCTCGCTTTAACTAGAAACTCTTAACATGGCTGGAGCTATTCTTAAATAACAACATTAAATCATTTCCCACAGGCTGTTTTATTTATAACCAGCCGCATCTGTTGAAAGAGGTCTGCGTTTTTGCAGAGGACACCTTGAGCTGTATTGTTCAGCAAGCTGGTGGCAGGTGACCAAGCCTGCTCTGCCTGCTTCCTTCTCAGGGCTGCGCTCCTCGTCCCCAGGCTGTTGCTGCTGGGGTGCAGCACGCTGCCTCGACGGGGGGATTTCACCTGGCAGGTACTTGAACCAGTGCCCTTTTGTGTGCACTGCTTGGACAGACCTAGTGCCTGAGCGGAGCCGTTTGCTAAGACACATCTAGGTGAGGTACAAGCTAAAGCCATCTGTCGCTTGGTAGCGTCCCCCCGACTGTGCTCTACACCCTTTCTTAAAGCTGGGTGGAATTTAGCTTCAGGAAAGCTGCTGGTGAAGAGCAGCCCTTCGCTTGTGGAAGGCGGGACAGAGGAGAAAATGCCGTTTGAAACCAAAAGCCGTGTTAGCCGTGGTCACTGCAGCCCCCTCTTCAGGAACGACAGGCACGCTAGCGTCTTTGGGGTTGGAAATCGAGGTGGCTCTGCTCTTATGCAGTCTGTTGGAGGACAGAAATATCTGGCTGCTCGAGGATTTTGTGTAAAACCATCATCATGCACAGCACTATGTTTCTCCAGTTCCTTCCATCGTATCTCTCTATTCTTCTATCAGATCAGTTACCTGCTGCGTAAGCAGTTGCTGTTCAGGATTAGATTAAAGCCTCTTTAAGAATGTGCTGCTGTACCTGGATTATTCTTACACTGTATTTCTTCCATGGGATTTCTGGTGAGATTTTGCAAGACTGGAAAAAAAAAAAAAAAGCTCATAAATATAATTATTCTCTACCAGGCTTTCATTTCAATCAGACACGGTATTTTTATTTGTGTACATGGTATTTTTATTTGTGTACATGGTATTTTTATTTGTGTACATGGTATTTTTATTTGTGTGGAAGAAAAGTTTCTCAATTTTGTACGTTTTCCTAAACA
>JANIJG010021944.1:63979-81224 GCA_024611175.1 Megaceryle torquata | reverse complement strand
ATTTGTCTGAAAAACAGATTACCACAGTAAGTCTAAATAGATAGATATATATTTTTACAAGCTTTGAACCTTTCCTTTTCGTTGCATTCAGCATATTAAAACGTAACGTGTGCTTTCAGTGACTTAGACTAGCAAGGTGATCAGAACAACTCTGAAGTATAGTGCATCAGGAGTGTGCCATCGACACAGGGGGGTTTCTTCAGGTAGATTCGATCATGGCAAATTGTAATTCTTTATGCCTGATTTAGAACCAGCTCTTAAGACTTTATTTACTAACGCAGTTTATACCTAAACTGCTTGAAAATAACTTGACAAAGCTGGCGTTCCAAACAAAGACCACACTTCCTGCTCTCATATGGAATCTGGAACACCATCAATGTTTTGTTCAGCTTGCATAAGTCACAACTGATTGGCCACAGTCCCTGTGGGCATGCCATTTCATCCAGACTGGACGGTTCATTAGTCATAATTACTATAACTGTACAGCAGAGACTGCAGTTTTATCTCATCGTACATCTCTGATAAAGCTGCTTCTATTTCTGCTTCATCAGCATGTGAAGTTACATTATTGGAGCTTTTATTTTCCAATCTGTGATTAACATTGGTTATTCTGCTTATGAAACGCGTACCGAAATTCAAGATAACATACAAAGGAAGGCCAGGACGTGACCACCGTTTGAACTTTGCGTTAAAGATCATGCAGCAGTTATTGCTACAGAGGAATAGATTCTGAAATGACACAGTTGACAAGAATATTTAAGAAAGAAAATATCAACCAGTGCAGTTTGGAAGAGGATAACACTGTTGGTTTACTAACACATATTGTGCCACATTAGAGAAATAAAAACCATAAAAATCTATCGGTTCAGTATGAAGGTTAGACATGGGAAATGCCTGACAACTGCTGGGTCAATCAGCATTTTTCATACAGTGTTTATACGACTGCAGAAAAGTAAAGCCTGCAACATAAAGAACTGCCGTGAAAACCACCAGCTAAAAGCCCTGCGCTACAGTTAGCAAAGAGATGCTAAAATACTTAAATCTAGTAACGAATGTGAAAGCAATCTTTAACAAAACACTTCCAACAGATAACAGTCACACATTAAGGCATTTCCTTGTTGCGGAGCTTGTTGCTGATTTTGACATCGTTTTGTGTGCTAACAGCAAGCACAAAGACTAGTGGTGCCATCTGAATGTGCCACGTGTACCCACGATAGGCCACATAAACAGTCATAATCGACAGTTACACGCAGGCACTGAGGCTGCAAAAATCCCAGAGTAATTAGTGTTGTCTGAATGCAATGACATCTGTTTTCTCATGGTCCTCTAGACTTGTCAGGCCAATAAGATGTATATGAAAAAATATGACAAGCATTGCAAATGCCCTTCTGAAAGGTCTCACTTTGGGAAAACCTGAAGAAATGACACATGCCACCTCTTTTTTGCCAATATACCTAACAGCCGACGCTTCAAGATTTGAAAAGGTCTTCTGAGTTATTTCACGTTTGACTATGAAAGGTTTATTCAGAATATAGCACTGAGCTCAGGAAAGAATACATTGCAGCAGCTTTTGTTCTTGTTAAAAAATCAAGCTTCATTAACAGAAGAGGAATAAAATGTGGCTGTTTACTTCTGACTGGCGTGCCTGAGTGTCAGTGCCATCTCTGCCTTCTTTCCTAATTAAAGCAGTGGATACTAGGTAGTACATAATATGCAATGTATATCTGTGTGTGTATATATATATTTTTTTTAGGATTGTTATTTTGCTTATAGAGTGAAATGAGAACAGTTTTACAGCTGTGCTTTCCAGCCCTGCAAAAAACACCGCAGCCTTTTCAGCTGAAGCCCTGAGCTTTTGTTTTAAGGATTCACAGCCTTTTTCCTTAATAGTGCCTATCTCTCCATTCTTTCTCTGGACTGTAGCATTATGTTTGAGCATGCGTTTTCTCCGAGAAAGACATTAGTCATCATTAACAGAAGCACTGACACCAAGTCTAAGTGCCTCTCCACAATGACCAAGTGGCAATCATCTTTCTCTTACCCTGTCACTGCTGATTAGGGTTTTCTTTCATGAAAATTTAATTTGTCGCCTTTCTGCAGCTCCTTTTTACATTTCTGCAATAACACAACATGCCAGCAACACTAAAAATGCAGTAAAAGATGCTGTACCTGTCTATGAGAAAAGATAAGATTCAGCCTGCATGTCTGTACTTTTTACCTAGTTTAACATGGGGGAAAGAAAAAAAGCCCTGCAAGATGTAGTAAACGAGTAGCTGCTGACAGAGGAAAAACTCCCATTAAATATCGAAGGCCTCAAACAACCCAGCACACCTTAGATCCCAGTAATTGAAAAAATTTTCCTCTGGAAGACAGCGAGCCAGCCCCTCTTCCAAAGGGTTGTTCAATAGGCACTGTAACAATACCTAAGAAGATTTTTAGAACCGATTAATTTTATAACTGCTTTGAATATACAGGTACTCAGGTTTTTAGCTTATGAAAATATTTATTAAAGGATTTCATAAGCCAGCGATCAAGTTTCAACCTCGCTTCTTGAGTCTGCATCAACACTGCCCTTGCTGTTACAAAGCCAGCCACGAAGAAAACGGCCCGAGCTGCTGCAGGCAGATGAAAAAGTTTCAGTCACGTATGACACTTTGCAGCCATTCAACACACAGAGTCTCAGATTCCTGCTCTGTGTAACATTACAAACATTGCTGAACAAGATACCAAAGCACTGAGTTATTTTAAGGAAGTTTTTCAAAACATTTACTCTTCTGCTTTATTTCAATTTGTCTAAAGATTTTTTTTTAATTATAAGCATATGCTATTTTGTTAACATCTGTGCACAGCCTAAAACCTGACTGAATTCCAGCTTCTAAAAAACTACAGATAACTTGTGTCCCTCAAATAAAGTAACAACATTAGAAAGCTTCAGGAGATTAAGATACTTGAGTTCATTTAACTGATTTTTCCATACAAGCGTATTTAAATAAAAACAACTGCCACTTATTACAATTTTTACGTTCTAACAATATCTTCCAGAATTTAATTAAGTGTAAAGCTAAAATTTGGATCTCTCTCTATTAAATTCAGAAACCACAGCTAGTAAAATCCAAGTAATAAAAAATTTATTCAGCTTCCTAAAGTACCGGTAACTCCACTAGCGACCCAACAGGTAGTCAGAACAGAAACTACTGCTAGCACTTTGGATTTATATGAAAGCTGCAATATCTTTAAATAGTCTCCATATATGAAATTTAAGAAGAGGAAACTAGGAATTAAAAGTGGATTTTGAATGGCAGACTGCGATTGCCCTACTGCTATGGCAGTACAACCTTGATTAAATGCAGAGCAAAACTAAAGTAAAAACAAAACCCTGCCATGGTAACCTAAATTACCTACTGAAGCAGACCACGTTTATAGAAAACTGGTGTTTAAAGCTATTCTACTTGACCATGAGAAGAACTCCTTGACTTTCTAGAGGCCTTAAAACAAAGTCAGGCTTCCCTGGCCACACGTCTACCATTGTTTTGTTCTCTACGTTCTCCTCGGCTCTTTGCCTGACAAGCCAGGAATGCAGATGTCGAGATCCTTGCTCTGCGTCCACGTCAAGTTCAAGTACGGAAGTTTAGCTCTTTGACTCCCACCCCCACCTCCAAGTCACTTGTCAGTAAAAGGTTGGGCGATTTATTGACCACTGCTGGATGCATACTGTCAGTGCTGAAGGAAATATGAGCGGGGGCTGTCGCTACTGTTCTGGAGCTCATTGATAATGACATACCTGCCTCTGTCACCCATTACCCATACTACAAACTACTTAGACCTAACTGAAAAATCAATAGCCTACTTGCACTGGTTCCTGTGGCTGCCTCCTTTGATTGTCAGCTCCTGTCTAGGGTCAGCACTTACATGAAAGGGGCTGTGACTGCCTGATGCTTTCAGGACAACCTAACGATATGAAACTAGCCAACAGAACAGTAAATTCTGTCCCCCTGCCCTCCTCATCAATTAAGCTTTGACTAGGCTTGCCTGTAGAAACCTGACCTTTTAAGTTTAGGTGAATATGGAACTAGCTGAACACGCCATTGCCCTCAGCACTGAGCCAGGAAATCCACTGACAGGTTAAACAAAACAGAAGGTTGTAACTGTCATAATTTGCATTGCACTTTCACGCCAACAAGGGTGTTATCAGTGGGGGCAAGCCCTGGAACACACAACGCAAGCACCCTAAGTCACTCTCCTCATAAATTTTCAAGTGAAGGGAGATAAAACATAAATTCACAAATGACCGCACATTTCAAGTCCCACTTTCTTTCAAGTTCACACTCTGGAAACCCACAAAGTACATATAAACAATTCCCCTTTGTGGGCGTGCTGGCACCCAGATGCCAGTTAGAATGAGCTTCCAAGAGAGGCGATGAATGGGGAAAAGCTACCTGCCTAAGCCTCTTATGGACTCCTCTAGTAGGCTTACTCTCTGTTGCTTATTTTTGTGCATGAATACTAACCATTAATGGATTATACACATGCACACACCTGTAATTTAGAGCAGCAGGTAGGCATAAATAATTTAAAAAATCCCCAGAGAGCCCCTAGCTGGCACTTCTGAGTGGTATTCATTCATACATGTCCATTAGCAACATCTGAATATCCCTGTGACTACAGCCAAATGATGTTATATTTTAATGCATCTGCCCTCCTTCAAAGAATATCGACATACAGGAAGCAAAGAGCTAAAGCAAGAACTCTCAGATCTAAAGTGAAGGCTGAACTATATCCTGAAGTTGAATACCACAGCTTTAGTAACTACATGATTAAAAAAACAAAAAACAAACCAACAACTTAATAGCCTTGCTCCTCCTTTCCTCCCAAATAAATAAATAAATAAATAAAAATGAAAATATTTTCTTAGATCTCTGACTAGTGCTCTTTCTTATATATCAATTCTCAAGCAACAATAGCTTTATGTCCTGCTTCCATAGGCCTTCCACCCTCAATATAAGCACTCCTGGGAAATGCAGACAGCATGTGTGATCAAAGCCGTTTGTACAATTCAAACACTCGAGCTTCTTTAGACCATGACAGGGACCCACTATCTCTACCATTTTTCTGAAACTGAGGATGCTAGGAATTTTCAATGCACTTTATTCTGTGCATAAGGTTAGCAACTTTTAATGTAAATATACAAACTGTTCCTGGAAATCCTCGGCAAGGTTCAGAGCAATCATTTACCTAATGCTTTTTACCCTACAGCTGAACCTTTTTAACTCCTGCACCCTTAATATCCTTCTCATAGAAGGGCATGCAGTGCCAGATAGAAGAAAGAGCTTTTACGTAAATAAATGATAGGGAAACTGCTGCCGTTTGGTTTTCAAAGTTTAAGATTTGGTTCCAGACTTCTGGACGGCTTTGTAAGCTTTTCTTCGTCTGAGCACTGCCTCAGTACCTGCCAGTCACTGTGTTTAGCTTATTTCAAATGCACTTTTAGAAAGCGCTGTTGAGAAAGGAAAACAGCTGAATTACAAAAAGATAAAAACATTGTTTTCATTAAAGCTTCAGACGATATGTTAGACGACAATAATAGCTGTTACATTGTAACACTCGGTTGTTCGAAATATACATAAACCAGAACAAAGGCAGAGAAGCCTCCTTGGAAAGAAATGCATAGAACTGCACTTTTAAATAAACAGAACAGCCGTTAAAATTAATATTGTACTCCAAACAAACTACAGAGCAAACACCCGTTAAAAATGGTCGACCTAATTGAGTCTGGACGGACCCCTTTACAGACCTAATGCAATGATTAACTATGCATCTGGTAGCATGTCAAGTCCTTTTTGTGCGCCTATCTGATAGTGAAGTGAAAGGGCATGGACAGTGTCCAGTCCCAGCAAGCAAATCATTTGGAAGCAGTCATAGCCATAGATCAAAGATTTTTCACTCTATCCAAAGTCTATTTAAACCCACCAACCCAGCCTCTTGTTGCAGACAAAACCAGTTAGAAAATAAGAAAGACTCCTCGGGATCCAAAGATAATAAAGGAAGATAGAAGTAGAAAATGAAGAAAAGAAACAGACTGGCAGAACCTTGATTTCCATAGGCCAAGACAGCTGGTTTACATCCTAGTTTTATTTCAGATGGTTAAAGAAAAGGAACAATTTCCATCCCTTAGATCACTAAATATTATTTCAATTAAACTATGCAGATGGCTTCTATACATTATTTGAGCCAATACAGTTTCCCCTTCCCAGCTACAGGAGCGGGTACCTTAAACTATTTTGCACGTAGGTTTTACCCAATTCCTAAGAAAACTAAAAAGAGAGCAGCATATTATCACGGAGACGCTATTCTGAAATAAGATACGCACAGCAAGAGATAAAAGAGGAATGGCTATGATTTGATTCTCTCATTAGAGGTAGCAACAAAACCCCTGCAATGATTTTATGACTAGCAATACACTACTTTTATGTCAACATAGTCTTTTAAAAGGATAAAAATGTAATACTATGAAGTACAATATGCAGAAAAGTGGAGGCCTCTGACTATGCATTCAAACTGTATTATATTCGAACGAGGGAACAACTGGAAGACTGTTCAAACAGGAAACGTTGTTGTTAAGTAAATCAAAGTTGCAGGCCTTTTCTACTGGTTCCAAAAATCAAAACAAAATCATCTTAAAATATGGGGAGCGAGCGAGCGACTCGATACATTCCATGCTGGTCACCAGTGCTATGGAGAAGATTGAGCCCCCTCTGTTCCCTCCTCCCACAACACCCTTTCCCTTTATAAACTGCACTCATAGAAACTCAGTGAAAGGTTGTAACCTGTACAGTGGCCGGGGAGGAGCAGAGGATTTCACTTTGCTAGATGTGGTATTTGAGAAAGCACTTTTAAAAATTTAAATAAGCAGCTTTCACTTCTGGGGGTAGAAATTGACATTTTTTAAGGGTATAGTTTAAAGAATTTTAGGTTAACATAAACAGCCTTCACGTTAGCTAGAGACATGAACTTTTTGATCTTTAAAATAACCATCTAGGTAATAAAATCATGCAGGCTATTGTTTGTTGGCGTGATTATTTACACATAGGCACAGATACGTGAACATCTAAGGCACTAAACAGAGAGATCATTGCACAGCTAACGACAAAAAGTTCCGTCCAAATGCACGCAAATTGATATATGCTTTTAATTTCCAGAGCTGGGACTTTGTTTAAAATATGCTTAATATAATTGTGGTATTTTTAAAAGAAGCACTGACTTAGCCTCATGGCATTTTTAAGAAGCAGACAAGACATTATCTCTGTAGCCCACCTCACATTTTTCTCAAGCAAGTGTTACTGCATTCAAATGGAGACTAAGTTGACAATATCCTGGCATGTTACATGCTCTCGGATTTGTAAAAATTGATGTCATTAAAGTAATTACTCAATTATTGTAAATAAAGACCAACCAACACATGTGAATTTGCTTATTTGTACTAAATAAAATAGCACACGCCCACCTCAGCTGCATCCAAACAAAACCATAGGCCCACAAGAAGCTTTAACAAGAAGAAAATGCTAGAAAAGCACTAAAAAATATTCTTCTGAAGCACATGTGTCTGATTTTCCCCGACTGCCAAGTTACCAAAGGCAAACTTGCAAAACAGTAGTTAGCATCCAAAGCAATCTTACAGCTAAAAGAAGACACCGTTAGTCATCACAAGGGAGAAGACATTACCCTTTAATACAAGACTCAGAGCATTAGAAAAAGCCTCCAGCTGCAGGTTGCTCGTGGTTAAGACACCAAAATACAAACACGTTCACATTTTAAGGTGAACAGGAAAGCAAAAATAAAGTACTTGAAGGAGTAATTGCCACTTTTCCCTTTCCCGCTGCAGAAATGAAAGCTAGGGGAGACTTAGAAACACGTATAAATTATTTAACTACCATACTATTCAATCTTTCTGAAAAAAAAAAAAAAAAAAACAAACCCCAAAAAAACCAACAAAAACCAAAAACCAAACCAGGACTTATGCGATACTTCTAACTGATGAGATGCATTAATGACGTATGGAAATGAAACCGTCTTTTCTACCTCAGTGTGCGCCACCAACTTCATAACCACAGTCCTCAGAACAGATCAGCAGATAGCAAAGCTGAGCAGGACTTTCAGCTAAGGTGCATGCTGTACTAATTGGATGTAAACAGAATTTTTTCTGTCAACCCCCCAGCAGCATTTACTGTGACTATTAACCTGGTTTTGCTGTAGAGAAATGCAATGTGCATTACCGAATCATTTCTTTTCAAATCCATACATTCCCTGCAGCAGTTCAAGCTCCATCAGCAGTGCAGGAATGTATGAAAATGACAGGCAAAGGGCAAAGCTCTTTTCTCATACTGTTCTTCTATAAATGGAAGCAGAGTCCTACAAAACACTTAAAGCTGAGAATGTTAGAAGACTGATCTCCAGGAAAAAAAAAAAAAAAGAAAAAAATTTTTAAAAATACAGTGTTAAGTTCCACAAGCAGATTAATTTTTCTGTTTTCCACAAAACTGTTTCCCTTAAACGAAAGGACACAGAGAAAACCAAGTGCTAGGAAATAATGGAACACTAGCTGCCAGGAACAAAGCATATACATACACATACACATTTCATATACTATTCATAAAAATATTTCTTCTCCCTTTTGGGAGCACCTGTTCCTGCATTCACTTTTCCCTCCCCTCTCAGCAAGGGGAGAAGAGAAAAAGGGCAGACTGGCAGAAATCCTTTAGTAGCCTCAAGTCGATTTGATTAAGCTTTGATTTGCCTTACAAATTACACCTTGTATCAGCAGCATGTTATAGAAACTTTAAAAAGCACCTTTCAGAAAAAAAAAAAAAAAAAAAAGCTCTGAAACACGTAACTTGTGTCACTTCGATAAGCTAGTTAGTTGAGCAAAGGCAAGTATGCTACATGATAACAACAAGAAACTTGTGTGTTTCTCTGACTTGATTTCCATTTTGCTTCTGTTACTGTTTTTTAAGGTTAATACAAACGCATCGCATACATGGGCGGAAGGGGGGGGGGGGGCAGGCTTTGCACATTTAACAGCAGCCTTTCGCTGCTACTTTGCCATCCTTAGCGGGAAGAAAATACCGTTGTATTATAGGATGTATACGCGCCTGCATTTAGCCCAGAGCGAGCTCCACGCGGAACCGAGAGGGAGGGGCGGGAGGAGCAAACACTCCGCACACCGAGCCCCCTTTCCAGGATCCTTTTACAGAAGCCCTTGCTAACAAAACACTATTGCTCCAGGCAGCGGCATGCTGATGTTGGCACCGCTTAAACCAAACAAACACGATGTTTAACAGTCAAATAAAATGTCCCGCAGCCTCCCTAATGAATTTGTCAAGGACCATCAGATCACCCCCGCCCCTGCCTCATTAACTCAAGTATGATGAGACGGATTATAACGAGAGAATACAGATCAATCGGTCTGAAGACTTCAAGTGGCTTTTAGCCCTGAGAGTTTCCCTCTCTGCGGCACACACACGCACACGGTCTTTTTAATGGAATACAGTATCTCCTGCTGCTGGAGGGGCTGCCACTTCGTTTTATACACCATCAAGGAGCTGCTGATGGACTTCTACACTAACATACATAAAAGCAGAGGTGACAAGGGCTCTTCAATTACAGCCTCCTCGGATCCTGTTCCCCCTTCAATTATTCATCCCGGCGAGAGCAAATTCCGACACAGATGAAGCTGGTCTTAATGCAGTGCGGCCACAAGCGTCCAGACACAGGAGAGAAGGGTTTCACGTGCATTATTTGCTGGAAGTGTTTAAGTTTATTGCTCAAATGATGTTTCTAATTAGCGCTGGGGCAATAAATTAAAGTCGGCTTTTGTTTAGCTGATTTATTATTTACTAGAGCTTCAACCTCAGACAGGAAAATTGGTAATGAATTGTTTTAAATCTGAACACTAGTAATGCTTCATCATTAGTCACCTTACCGGGGCTGGGGGTGGATGGGAGGGGAATCGTCCACTCCTGCTTTTACCCTGAAACCAAAAAAGCGTATACCCCCCCACCACACACACACACATCCTTGCCCGGGCCGCCTCACGGCTCCGGCATCTCTTCCGCACCTTGGACGCGGGAAACCTCCGGGCTGCTCTCTGCTGGAAGCGAAACCCCGCGGAGACTTCCCCGCCCGCCACTGCTCGCCGGGTCGGTGTGCAGAACCCATCGCCGGACCGGGGAGAAGCGCTAGCCCGGCTGCGGGAAGACGGACCGCCTGCGAGTACGCCCCGGTCCGGGAGCTTCGGCGGGGGATGATGTAAAAGGGAACCCTAGCCTTAAATAACTCTGCCGCTTGCCGGAGGGCGTCCGGAGACGAAGCCCAGGACCCTCGCAGCTCCGCCCGGCCAGCCGAGCCCCAAAGATACACTCTGGGCAACGCGAAGCACAACGATGCCCGCCCGGTGCTGCCGCCCGCGCCCGGCCCGGCCGGGTCGTACCGAAGGGGCCTCTGACCTCCTCGAACCGGTCCGGCCGCGGCCCCAGGGAGGGGGCAGGTCCGCGGGCACTTACCCGCGCCCCGGGGTGGACAGCCCCGCTCCAACCCGCGCATCCCTGGGACACCTAGAGACCGTGAGAGCAGCGGCGCTAGCGCCTTTGCGACCCAGCGGCTCTCCCCGCGTGGCAAGCCAGCCCCCTTTGAAGCTGCTGTCCCGGGAGCCTTCCCTGGGCTCATCTCCCTCCTGACGGGGCCGGGCCCAGCGGGGACACCT
Source organism: Megaceryle torquata (assembly GCA_024611175.1). Lineage (NCBI taxonomy): Eukaryota > Metazoa > Chordata > Aves > Coraciiformes > Cerylidae > Megaceryle > Megaceryle torquata. The sequence goes on along the minus strand of JANIJG010021944.1, from coordinate 70,468 downwards.
GACACCAGCCACCCGCCCGGGCCCCGCCGAGCACCGCGGCCGGCGGCAGCGGGGGGAAACAACGAACCGGTCCTCGCCCCGGGGAGGACGGAGCCCCACCGGCGCCAGGCACGTCCCTACTTACTTCTTCCAGGGCGCAGCGGTACGGTCAGCCCAAGACATGTTTCTAATTTAAATGCACACGGAAAACAGACGGTGGTATTTTCTTTATTAAAATCACCCAGCTGCAGCCGAAAAGACGAAAGAACAAGAAACCGAGCCCAAGCGCTACCAGCTGCCTACACTGAGGCTCCGCAAAGAGGAGCACATCGCCTGTGAGCTGCCCCGGACGGGCCGGGAGAGCCGCTCCCGCGCAGCGAAGACCGGCGGCGAGAGCGCGCCGGCCTCGGCCGCTCCGTGCCCCGCAGCCCCGGGCGCACTCCCGCCGGTGCCCGCGGTGGGGCTGGCAGGGCCCAGGGGAGGGAGAAACCTCTCCGGAAACACGGACCCCGAGCCTGAGAGCAGAAGAGGTAGAAATTGTCCTACTGCCAGCCTAAGTTCCCGCAGGAGAAACACTTCTTGTTCCGCAGCAGGTACTGCCCGGAGGTTAAAGCAGAGCGAGCGAGCTGCTCTTCCCGAACTGACATAACCCCACGTTTATGTCCAAGTCATTCAATATTCTTATTAATACAAACTTGCATAAAATATCGTTTCCTTTCGAATAACTCAATCCTGCGCTTTAGGAGGATGAACAGAACTTTATTGCACGAGATTTATCTAAATTAAAGTGTGACTACGGCATTGACTGAGGGCAGTAAAACCAGGTGTGCAATTCTGCTCCAGTGACGGTCTCACTTTCACTGCCGCAGCCCGGCATTCGTGAGAGAAGATTTATGCCTGCGGTGAAGCCCCGGCCGCCTCTCGCCCCTTCCCCTCACAAACCGGCACTGCCGGTGGGTCTCCTCTCCGCAAAAGGAGCTCACCGAGCCCCGCTCACCCTTCACCCGGCCGTCACGACAAAGTTGCAGCATTTTCCCACCCTCAGCGGGTCGCAAGACGGTCGCAGGACGCGCACCCCCCCCCCCCCCCCCCCCCCTCCCGGTTACCCCGCCCCTGCTTTAACGCCGGTCAACCCCAGCGCGGAGTGGACGGACGGGGCGGCCCTTGCCCCGCCGCCGCGCTCGAGGAGGCGGCAGCAGAGAGCGCGCGGGCACGTCTGCGCGCCCCCGCGCCAGCCGTGCCCGCCGCGATTGGCCGCGCCGCTGACAGCTCGGCGGCGATTGTAGGAGGCGGGGCTCCGCCCCTCACCCGGGCCCCGGCCCCATTCATAAACTACAGGGCCCGCCGGCACCGCCGGAGAGAGACGGGCACACGGCGGAGGAGGAGGAGGAGAGGCGCAGAAAGTGAGAGCCTCGGCGCGCACTTCCAGGGGTGGGGAGGGGGAGGAGAAGCCATCCCGGGCACAGCAGCTACGCCCTCCTTCCGCTCAGGATAAAACACAGTCTGTGCAAAGAAAAAAACCAAAACCAACCAACCTATATATCTCTATCTATCTCAAAACAATCAATATAGAGCTGCAGGACAGGAATGAAAGATCACAGACCAAGTGCACACGTCTGCGCGTAAAGATAGAGAAAGCCACAGAGCCGGGTTCAGACAACGCCTCCAGCAGGAAAAGGGAAATCAACAACACCCCCTGACAGTCTGAGAGAGCGGCAGCCAAACTCATGCACATCTCTGGCGGTGCCACGGACTGAGAGAGAGAGAGAGAGAGAGAGGCAGACAGACAGACACAGAGTTCACTCTTCCGCTCTGGGCATTGCTCGCATTCTTCTCCTCCTCTCGTATCGTGTGCGGTTTTAAAACTTCGCCGCCGACCGGCTTTTCTGCGGGGACCGTCTGCGAGTCCTGGGGAAGTTTGTTTGGGTGGTTTTGTGTTGGTTTGTTGGTTTTTTTTTTTTTTTTTTTTTTTCCATGAACTATTGAAACAGCATTTTTGCCGCTGCGCGGGGGGGGTGGGCGCCTGAGCGCAGAGGCAGCGCAGACCTCCCTGCCCCCACCGTCACCCCAAACTTCGCGCTCCGGGAGCCCGCGGGGGCTGCCCGCCGCTCCGGCACCGGCACCGCCGCCGCCCAGCCCGCACCGTCCCGCTCGCTTGCGGCTCTCACTCCTCCTCCTCTTCCTCCTCGCCGGGGCAGCGTGGGCTTCGCTCCTTTGTGCTTCCTCGTCCTCCCCGGTTTTTTTTTTTTTTTTGGTTTTGGGTTGGTTGGTTGGTTTGTTTTTTGTTTTTTTTTCCTTTTAATTGCTCTCCCTGGTGCGCCGCTGCTGCCTTCTTCCCGGAGGGGGTGGGGGTCTGCGATTTGGCTGGTGCCCTCCGCAAAGCTGCAGCCACCGCTAAAGCATTGGATCCCTCAACGTACTGCGAGAGCCCGGTGTACAGCCCGGACCTGTGCCCCAACATGATCGCCGCGCAGGCCAAGCTGGTCTACCAGCTCAACAAATACTACACGGAGCGGTGCCAGGCGCGCAAGGCGGCCATCGCCAAGACCATCCGGGAGGTGTGCAAGGTCGTGTCGGACGTACTGAAGGAGGTGGAGGTGCAGGAGCCGCGCTTCATCAGCTCACTGAGCGAGATAGACGCCCGATACGAGGGGCTGGAGGTGATCTCGCCCACCGAGTTTGAGGTGGTGCTCTACCTCAACCAGATGGGCGTCTTCAACTTCGTGGACGACGGCTCCCTGCCGGGCTGCGCCGTGCTCAAGCTGAGCGACGGCCGCAAGCGCAGCATGTCCCTCTGGGTGGAGTTCATCACCGCCTCGGGCTACCTGTCCGCCCGCAAGATCCGCTCCCGCTTCCAGACGCTGGTGGCCCAGGCCGTGGACAAGTGCAGCTACCGGGACGTGGTGAAGATGATCGCGGACACCAGCGAGGTGAAGCTCCGCATCCGGGAGCGGTACGTGGTGCAGATCACGCCCGCCTTCAAGTGCACCGGGATCTGGCCCCGCAGCGCGGCGCAGTGGCCCATGCCCCACATCCCCTGGCCCGGCCCCAACCGGGTGGCGGAGGTGAAGGCGGAGGGTTTCAACCTGCTCTCCAAGGAGTGCTACTCGCTGACGGGCAAGCAGAGCTCGGCCGAGAGCGACGCCTGGGTGCTGCAGTTCGGCGAGGCCGAGAACCGGCTGCTGATGGGCGGCTGCAGGAACAAGTGCCTCTCCGTGCTGAAGACGCTGCGCGACCGGCACCTGGAGCTGCCCGGGCAGCCCCTCAACAACTACCACATGAAGACGCTGCTGCTGTACGAGTGCGAGAAGCACCCGCGGGAGACTGACTGGGACGAGGCGTGCCTGGGCGACCGGCTGAACGGCATCCTCCTGCAGCTCATCTCCTGCCTGCAGTGCCGGCGCTGCCCCCACTACTTCCTGCCCAACCTAGACCTCTTTCAGGGCAAACCCCACTCGGCCCTGGAAAGCGCTGCCAAACAGACCTGGAGGCTAGCCAGAGAAATCCTCACCAATCCCAAAAGCCTCGACAAGCTATAGGGTTAACACCCCCGCGCACAAAACTCGCCCTTCGTAAACAACAACAGCGCCTAAAAAAAAAAACTTTTTAATTTAACGCCAACGACGACGGAAAGAGGCGGCGAAAGAAACGCGCCCCCGCCACCCCCCACCCACCTGCAGCTCGGCCTTTAAAAACTTGCAGACGGTTTTCCCGACATAAACTCTCACCGCCTTGCACGGAAGAAGGGAAGAGCCTCTCCTCCTGTCCTCCAATGTGAATTTTTAAAAAGTCACAAAAAGAAGCAATCGGACTTTTGCAACTTCAAAACGAAACCCGAAAGGTACATTTTCCAATCCATGTATAGTCCTTTTCTTATGCTCTCTTGTTTGCCTGAATGTTGTCACCAAGTGAAAAATTATTTAACTATATGTACAAATCTCCCTTTAAAAAAGTTTTACTGATGTTAAATGTATTTCGGTGCCAAGGTCAGCTTATGTGCCCCACAACTGACTTGTTGCAAATAGTAATAAAAATATTACTTTAACTTTATGCAGACTTTTCGTGAATGGTTCTTAAATTCAGGCAAGTAAATTCTTTCTGAACCTTATATGTATAAAATTTTTAAAAAGAAACGGAAACACACGATGTAAGTCTAAACGTGACACCCTGCCACGGTCTTAGCTTGGCATATTCACTGGGGTTTTCTAAACTTCTCTCTAGTTTATAAAAATTATTAAAATAATGCATTTAAGGAAAAAAAAATCATATATTCTGTAGTTCAGCATGTGACATCTGCTGTATTTCTACGACTTTAAGCTTCCCCTCTAAATATGGGGAATACAGGTAGCATGGCACAGCAGCTTGACAGAATTTAGACAGAATTAGAGCATGCCATTTCCTACCTACCTTATGGTCTTCACACTTTTTTTCCCCTTAAAGGTTCCCCCCCATAAATCTCAAGCGCGTGTATATTGTTTTAAAAATTCACCGCTATTTCTTTTCGCATCCCCGAGCGAACGCGCTATCCATTTGACTTTGACACGAAGGAAGTATAGATCTACGCTGAATAATTAATGCGCTTTAGAGCAACTGGTCGATAGTTTTTTTAAACAAACATTTGTTTTCCCCGGATTTTTAAGTACAGCATAAAAATCACACCACAGCGTAGCCAGACGAGCAGAGAAGCGACCCGCCCGATCCTAAATGAACGCCCGGGCGCTATCTGCGCAAACATCGCAGATCTCCTTCCCCGCCCGAGCCCCCTCTTCCAAAGCTCAGATATACTCAATTCCTTGTATTTCGTGCTGTAGGGATTTTTTTTTGTTTGTTTTAAGTTTGCTCTTGAATGCCTTAGAAATAGTTGCGGGATTTTTCTTGGGAACGCATTTCTAAGCTTTATAAACGTTAGCGCTATCAGCTCGAGTCGCCTCGGAGCATTTCGAGCAAGTTTTCGTGTCCTTTTCGGGGAGGTGGTAAAAATCTAAGTTCTTGCCCCAAAGGACTACTTCCGTTTCTTCGTGGACGGATCCGGAAAGAAATAGCCGTTCAAACTGAAGTTGCTTTTGTCTTTACGTTAAAACCGAAATGAGCAAGTCTTACGGCAGCCTGGGAAATGAACTTCCCGCAAAGCCGCGACGCGGAGGGCGGCCCTGCCCAGCGGCGGGCGGGCACGCACCGCCGGCCCCGGCCCCTGCCGTAGGGCTGCTTCGAACTGAGCCTCCCTCCCCAGCCCCGGGCATGAACAGCTCGGCTGTGTTTCACAAGTTTCTCGTCGAGTCCTCGGTGCGCTTTGCCCCCGCGCTGAGATCCTGGCTCACCTGGCAGAATGGGTTTAAGCCCGCGGGGCTACCCTTTCCTTCCGAAAACAGCCCCTAGTGAGTATAAACTCTGATCTTATCGCTGCTGATGCTATCTTTACGGCAGGTTTACCTTCAGGAACTTGTCACAATGTTTTCTTTTCGGTAGTTTAGACAAATATACAAGGAACTTAAATTTATCAAACAGATGAAGCCTCATTAATTAAATAGGCCTTCTGAGATACAGCGGATTAGGATTTTTGCCCCCCCCCCCCCTTTTTTTTTTTCAAAGGGGCATTTTCTACAGCAGCTCTAGTCACCGCTATCAAGGTACAGCAATTTAAGCAGAGGGTGGGGCAGGGAAGCGTTCATGCTTGAAAGCAAGCTGTGCTGTAAGCTTATTTGTTTCTTAAAAATATTCAGATTTCATTTTCAGCAACCCCTCTACTCAAAAAAGACTTTACAAAAAGCCTTTTTTTTTTTCCCCTTAAGACCTTCACCTAAAGTAGCATCACAAGTAGAATGTAAGAGGTATAGCCAGTGTTTCATGCAACCAACTTCTCCTTTTATAGGAACCCAAAGAAAATCTCTCAGATAATCAATTAAAGATACAGTCAAATCAAACCAGAATGCTTTTTCACAGTCCAGAAAACAACCACTACCAAATACTTGAAACAGGAGAAAAGGCAGCAAGCTGAATATACCCTGTATGTCAATGTCCCCATAAAGCATGTAACAGGAATGGGAAGAATTAGTAACTGTAGTCAAACGCCCTACATGCTAAACATGGAAAACAACAATCCAGAATAATGCAGATCTGTGAGAGTTCTCTCACGCTAATGCAATACAAAGCAGAACATTTCAGATGTAAAATGCAATACAGTAACATATCAAACTGTCTTTACATTTTATATTTGTAACCCTTTTACCATTAAATGTTTTTTTAAAAACCCACTATGTAAAGAGTAAGCGTATCAAGATTTTTTTAAGAGCTATCTTGTACTTAAAATAATTTCAAAAATATTTCAAAAATTCTTCAGGACCAAAATAAAAGTTAAATCTCATTTCTGGTATCACATAAAACTCACCATTCTAGTTGATTGTTTGTTTTAAATTCTCAGTCTAAGATTAAGATTTTACAGTCTCCTCGCCACCTCGCATTTTACATAATTATTTAATCCTTTATATTCAGTCTACTACATCTCTTTTCTTG
>JANIJG010021944.1:50432-63969 GCA_024611175.1 Megaceryle torquata | reverse complement strand
TTATTTTTCTTAAATTCCAAGTCTATAACAGGTGGACTCCCAGCCCCCCCCCCCCCAAATAAATATATTCCTTGCCAGGATTTGATAAACCCAGCTTTCAGACCCACTGATGCCATTTTTAACACAGACAAGAGCAATTTGCTCAATAGGAACAAAGAACTGAACTGGCGCTTAACCCACAAGGTATCCTCTACGGACAAGGAGAAAACCACTGCTACTACCAGTGACATTTTTCCCTTCCACCAAGAAATTACCACCTTAATATTAAGCAGATGATAAAAAAAACCAAAAACCACCACAACAACAAAACCACAAACAAACAAAAAAAAAACCAAACAAAAAAAGAGCCATCACAGTGCTTAAATAGGGATGTGAGAATATTTAACAATTGTGTCATACTTTTGAAATAATACTGCAAGAAACATTCCAAGTGCATCCTTATCAAACTTATCCCACACTATACTGTCTTTAAAATAGGAATTTTACTCAAGGTTATTAATTTTAAATACAAGACTACTAACCAAATAACTTGGGGCAAATAAAGTTTGTGGAAATTAGCAAGTCAGTTCAGAAAAGTATTTTTAAGAGGGCAATTACATTTTCTGCTTAGGCACAATAAATAGTAACAGGCCCTGTAAAAACTGCTCTAGATTAATACGATACAGAAGCACTGAAAACTTAGGAGTGGAGAAGTTTTTAGCACTATGTTACACTGGCATTATATAAAAATAGTAAAACAAGGCATTTGGGCTAAAAGCCTCGTTGAACTCTGCCGTATTCACGCAGGCCTGCGATTCAAGATGTCTTTATTTAAGATGCCTCCCTGGAGCTTTATTCGCAGCAAGCTAATTAACATTCAAGTGGGGTCGAATTGTGGGAGGGGAAGAAAAAGGAGACAGAAAAGAGGTGTCAACTACGTGAAGTTCAGTAACATAGACGGTCAGTCGCAAACTTACTACAGCAAGAACACTGTGGACCAATAGAGGTAAAGGAAGTTGAACGAAGAATTAAAGGTCTTGGGTAATTTGTCATCATCTCCCAGAGCTCAGGGTCAATGATCTCTTACCTTTGGGTCGATTTTCTTAAAACTGGGATCTTCTTCATCCACCTCAAAGTATAGCTCAGAAAGAGTGATGGAAAGAGTGCCTTTCACTACTACTGAGGGTGCCACAAGCTGAGCTGGTGTGCTTAGAGCCACTGGACCTGCCGAAGAGGGAAAACACCAACAATATTCAAACCAGAAAAGAGCGCAAGTGCAAATTATTTGCTTTTCAAGCTTAGAACATTAAAATAAATAAAGCAAAGAGTGTAGCTCTTCCTTAGAAAGCAAAATTATTTTTATCCCAGAAAAGAACATATGTAATGGATTTGCAATGTCTGTGCTGCCTGAACATTAAAGCGGCTCAATTGCAAACCAATGCGTACGTTCTACGTGCCAAAGCTGGCTTAAGCATGGCACTATATAGTTTTGACTTAGAGGCATTTGCTTTTTGAGAAACTCTGAGAGTTGCATACCTCCTGCTATATGCAATAGAGAGAGTGCACATGCGAACACTTGATATCTTACTGTCAGATGTGTTCTTTCAGTGCTGGAGAGTTTCGATAGCTTTCCACAGAGATGAACAGAGCAGTCAAGGCTCTAAGTTGTCTAACTGTAAAGTGTTCCCTCATGGATGCTAGAAATCTATTGTTAAGGTTACACACTACAGAGCCTAAAGTAAAATGTTTTTAAAGATGCTTTTGATTCCACGTTAAATATTGTTCAAGGATTCCATACAGTGTTAGTGTAGCTCGGGGACTGTGGGAGTAAACAGCTGGAGGGTTGGTTTCCAACTGAATGAATTTTTATTGGAATAATCACATCTCCACAGGGCTTATCACAGGGACAAATCAGAGTACTACTGAAAACAATAGGTTCAGCATAGATCTGACAATGCAGAACCTATTATATAAACTAACACATACACAGAAAGAAAACAGGTTAGGTTTGTCATCCAGCTGATTAAGAGGTAAGGAAATGAAGTTATTTGGCTGTAGCATTACCTGACTTTTGTAAAACAGTGGAGGATATTAAAGTGACACAGACAATTTTGTTTTAATAAAGCATCTATAAATGAGGTACACACGTTCAGGTAATCAACGTGAGAATAACTGACAAAAAATTCAGATGAATTGTCATTTCCATCGATTGTTAGGAGGGTGATGGTCCTTAATCTTGCATCAATCTCAATGTGTGCCACTAGGACAAAAGAAGAGATGCTCTGCTGAGATCAGAGCAGCTTTGCCCTCTATTCCCAATGTACAAATACATTGTGTTTGCAGATGGGCATGAGATAGCTGCGGAACTGCCATGATTTCCCAAAGCTCACCCCTACAAATGGATGAAATAAGCAGCTATGTGTTCTTTTGCTGTCTCCCTTTGCCCTCTGTACATTAGCATGTAATCCAGAGGAGAAATAACATTTTTTCAATCACTCGCAGACATTCAATTACAGGGCAAGCAGACAGCTGCAGAGGCTGGGGCAGTCCAGGTCCTGTAGAAGACCCCTGACAATTTCCACTTCATTTCTAACCCACACTGCTTTATTAGTGAGGATTACTTCTTAATCCTATTGCCATTGTCAAGATTATATAATTAAACTCCCCTTTCACCTCTATTACAGTATGAATGTATTACTCGAACCAATGAATGAATAATAAAAGAGAAGGAAACACGGAGAAGGCTCTTGAGAAGGAAGCTCGTGGTCGAAAGGGAAATAAAATATTCACATACAGAAAATGCCATTGCATTATTCTCTCGTTACTTGACATTTTACTTCATTCTTCCTATGCAGGTTTTGGGCTTTTTTTTTTTTTTTTTCATTTTGCCGCATTTTTAACTTTGCTTTAAAAAAAAAATAGAGTGGAACGAAGTTCAGGGGTAAGCAAACTGCCAATAACTCATAACTTCCAGTGATTTCACTGAATTATCATATGTGTATGTATCAATGTAAGGTTACACTACTAGCTTCTCAGAGAAGCAGAATTATCCAAGAAATTACATTTTTCTCTCAAGTAAATGTAGACAGGATACCAGTAGAGTTTGCATTTTCCCTGTAAAACCCACATTCCTCAAATAACAATGGAGATGTTTTATAACTCCCAGTCCCTAAACAGAGGAGGTCACTCTGATTTTACATTTTGAACTGTACAGAAATGGACCCGTTGCACTCAGAGTGCAACATCAGCAAAGGCTGCATATGACCAAGTAAAATGAAGTGAGTTCAAAGATCTTAAGTATTATTTCTTCAGAAAAAAAAAAAAAAAGTGAAGTCTAATAAGACTGTGGTCTGTGGAGAAGGGACTTCAATGGGGGAATGACAGGAGGTTTCAAGGAGTTCCATCCAGTGAGCGTATAGATACTTCAAATTCAAGTAAATAACCATTATGTACAATTTCACAAACTCAGGAAAAAATTAATTAAAAGCTTTGGAGAGCTTTACAGACAACTCACCTAATTGTCCACTAGGTCTAATGATTTGAGGAGTGGAATGAGGTCAAAAACAAAGAAAGGAAGCCCTTTTCAAGGTAGAGCTACTTTCTCTAAGGAAGACTGCTACTGTGGAAGGAAGGTTAGAAAAGCCAGAGACAGAAAATGCACAACTCTCAGCATCTGAGGTGCACAGAAAATGATCGTAAGGACTCCATTACGGGAAGGAACAATTTATCGGTGTGTATCGCAAAACGTGATTCACCACAAAGCAGGGGAGATCAGAACTTAAATAGTAAAGAAGCTGAGGAGAAAATTAGATAGCTGAAGTTACCAGTTAAGTTCTCCACTTCTCTTTCCTCTATGAATGACATGATATCGTCGTCGCCTTCCAAGAGAATCTCACTTTCTGAGTTCTGATTTCCTAAAACTTGACTCTTGATGGATTGCTTTCCTTTAACAAGTATATCCTCAACAGGAGCTGAAAGGAAAGAGACACACATTGATGTCTGTCAGGTCTCAGAGGTAACAGTAACAAAGGTGTAAAAAAAAAATTTTTTTTTTATTTATTTAATGAGAGTTCAGGAAGAAAACTTTTTTGGACCAGCTGTGGGAAGTACCTGTCTTAATCCTCTAATGTTAGGACACATTTAGTTTTAATCCTATTTTAATCCTATTAAGCCTGCTCAAAATTATCGAGAGATCTCTGCCGTGTTTAACTCCAAGCATTTACGAACAGAGGGGGAAAGGATACAACAGACTCTCTTCCCTTGCGACCTTTTGAGTTGTGCTGGAAGGAGGTCCCGATTGCCCAGCGCGTTAACCTGGGTTCAACCCCCGCTCCGCTCTGGCAGCAGCCAGCGGGGACCGTTCCCCTGCCAGGCGGGGGACCACCGCGGCGACGAAACCGAGCGCTCCCCAGAGACACAACGCGGAAGACGCCCCGGAGGGCCGGCGGCGGCAGGACGATGCCCGGCGAGCCGGGGGCGTCGGAAGCCGCCCGGGGGCCGCGGCCGCAGCGCAACAGGCCGAGACCGGCCGACCTTAGCCCGGCAAACCCGCAGCGGGTGGGGAAAGCGGGCGGGAGAGGCAGGCGGGCGGACGGCGGGGGGGTGTCGGCTGCCTACAAGCGAGGTAACGCTGCGCCAGGCCACGGCTGCGCTCCGCGCATCTCGGCACAGCCCGGTGGGGGCTCCCGCGGCAGCTCGGGGGGGGAACCCTCTGGGGACAGGCCGAGCAGGGCCGGCAGCCCCGGATCCCTGTCGCTCCCGTTAGCCACGCGGTCAGCCCGCAATGGTAGGTGGCTTTCGTGAGGCAGGAAAGAGCGCGAGCCCGCCTCAGTAAGGGGAATAAAGAAATAAGAAAAAAAACAGCCCCACGATCACGCTCGGGGGCAGAGAACAGCGTGCACCTGCTTCCAAGAGGCGCAGCGAATTGCTGCTACCCGGTCCTTCCTCCGAGGGCCGTTTCTAAGCTCACATCTGAATTTTCGTAACGGCAGAGAAGTAACCCAAAGGCTCGTTTCACGCCGCCCAAGGGAACCGGGCGGGCAAACGCGCCGCTGCCGCGCCTGGGAGGTCCTCTTTCCCCGCCCGCCCCGCCCGTCTCGTGCCCTCTCCTCCCTGACCGGCCCGCGCAGGCCGAGGGGGTGCCGGCGTTAGCTGGGCCTGCGCCTCACCTCTGGGCACTGCCAGTTCCAAGTCGGTGTTATTGAAATTACAAGCTCAAAGCAGCAGGGAAATAAAACAAACAATCAAAAGCCCCACAAAAAAAAAAACAAACCAACCAAACAAACAAACACACGCACAAAACCCACAAAAAAACCCAAAAAACCCCCCCAACACACCCACAAAACAAACAAACAAACAAACAAACAAAAACCCCACGAAACAAAACAAATAAACCAGAATCAAAAGAACAACAACAAAAAGGCGCTTGCTTGCTCTACACATAGGAGCCAAAGCCCAGCAAGTGTATGTGGTGTCTGGGGGGGGGTGTTTCAAAACTGAAATAAAAATACTATTGTTTCAAAACAAACAAACAAACAAAACAAACAAACAAACAAAAAACACCAAAAAAACCCCAAAAAACCAAAAAAAAAACCCACAAACCACAACCATAAAACACACACAAAAAAACCCCCACCCAGACTGAGAATGCCCATGGCACAGCCGTGTTTGAAAAACATTCACCAAACACATCAGGACCAACTAACTTCAACACACTGCTCACTGCTTTCTCCAACTGCTGCCATACTCGATCGGAGCTTCCGCTGGTTTACTCGGAAAATACGTTAATCTGCAAACATTTACAGAAGGCGGCAATTCCCCAGTGGCAATATATAAAGTTTATATTGTTTAAGTAAATAACATATGCACAGAAATTGCAAATAATAAACTTTTTAAATTAAGTGAAAACTAAAAAAGAAATGCAAACCAACAAGCCAACCCAAACCACCAAATACCCTGGTTTTAGTGTAGGCCTTAAGCTTACGGAAAACCTAAGCAACAACAAAAACACTCACACCCCCCCTCCCCAGCCCCCCAGAAGAAACAAAAAAAACCACAAAGAAAAGACAATTTAACTTGCTATACAAGATAAAATGCACTTTATGCATGATCCTTTCTCCCCAAACAATAACTGCCACTTGTAAGTAAGCTTTGTTTTTTTTTTTTTAATTAATTAGTGTGAAGCTTTAACTGCATTGTAAAAACACAAATTTTACTTTCTTCTAAAACAGGCTCATGTAAATAATGATAACCCAGATTCTGGAATTGTTCAATGTGAGTTGAAAACCTCCTTGTCATGGAAAATATGCAGCTGATATTTAGAAAGGTTTTCCTGTAATTAACTCCCCCTTGAGGATTTTAAGTTAGCAGCAGTAAAATTACCAACAGTATACTAATATACACCACATGCAGTGTTACTCAGAGGCCTACCAGCATTCTCTTGAAGATCAAAAAAAGTAAAATAGAACAAAACTGTCCCAGGAATAAAGTCAAAGCTCTCTCTTTATATATATATATAATTTTTTTTTTCCTTAAATACAGGCAAACTATATTTGTTGTTACAAAACCCCCATCTGCACTGTACATACCTGCCATTTTTGCTTCCTCTACTACAATCTGTTTTTACGTTATACCAAAGATGTTGTTTCAAACTAGCCTTCTACCTGTTCTTGTTTAAGACTGAATTAAGAGAGAAGATTCAAGTTTAATATTTTTATATTTAGCACAACTTGTCCAAAATACAGGTATGTTCTTCAGTCTTTCTTCTCGTCTACCATTAAGACAAAGTAAAATCAGTACAGCATGACTGGATAACAGAAACATGCACCTCCTGCCTCATCTTTGTCACTTCCTTCGATTTTCTTTCCCCAACCAATGATATTATGATGAATTGAAAGCCAATCACCTTATGTAACTGTCATTTTCAATAAAAGATTTACAGACTCCAAGTTATTTTTTGCCCATTTTTGTAAATATTTGCCATCCCTTTGCGTATGATGTTAGTTACTCGCGTTTCCTGACGTGCACAGAACATGTACACATCTGGGCACAGGAAGATGCAGAGCCCATCTACACATCTGCAGGTACCAGCTACTGGAAGGCACTAAGACTTGATATTCTGAACCAGAATCACCTTTTTCTGTACTAACTTGAATCAAGCACTACACCTGCAAACCAACACACGTTTGCGTGAGTATCGGTATAGAACTGCATCCATTCCACACGGATTCATCTATTTTCTGTAGATAAATGCATGCAAGGTAGATAGGCCATGGTCTAGTTCTCTTTCTATAGTTACTGATCAGAGATACATGTGACAGAACATGACATCGTGTGACATACTCAGTTTGCACGTATGCACACAGGTGTATCACACCCCATTTCTTATTTCAAGTCCCAAATGCTGCTCTGTCATCTGCTAACCCAAACTGCTCTCTGCCAGGCCTGCCTGTTCTTGGCACGACTGGAGCTTCTGGCTCCATCCTTGCAGATGTAAACATGCGTTCACACACACCTTTTCAAGATCAAGACCTCAAGGTGTGGCCTGGGTATTGCACAGGACAGAAGAGCCTGCTGGCAGAGTATTTCCCCAGTGCAGCAATTCTGGTGTTGTAACTCATTAGAATAATTCCATGCAATCCTTCCCGAACTGCTAGGTAAGAACCAGTATCTCCAAGTAGCTTTTTGCAAACAGATTTTGCAGATGCAGAGTGTCTTATTTATTCCAGTTAAATCTTTGGAACACTGGTGTAAAAATACTACTTTAGCTTACGTTGCTGAACAAGCTTAAGGCATTCATAGAGCGGCAGATTATTTTAAATTGTTTGTCTACAACTTAATCTTACATGGAAAATACTTTTTTTTAAAAAGCCATTCAAACAGTAAAAAGTATCAGAAAGCATGATACAGAAGATACTATAACTTTTGTTTTGTTTTGTTTTTAATGTCTGGTAAACATATCAGGAGAAGGAATTCAGGAAAAGAGGCATTAAAGCCCCTTACTAGCTATCTATTTATTTTTAAAAAGGGCTCCCAGAAGCCTCCCTCTTCCTATTTGTTTTAAAAGATAACAGTGAAAAAATGACCACTTTCACATCAGATTTTTTTTTAATATTATTTTTAAGGCTTCTTTTTTATCCCTTGAATTGAGGCAAAGAAAATTAACCAGTTGATTGCAGTATTGTAGGTGATCAGCTGCTAGTCCCTTGCAGTCACTTTGAACTCTGCCTATGGCCTTGGTGGAAATGCTACGGACTGTTGTAATCCTTTTCCTCCCAAGTTTTTAACAGATGTCAATAGAAAAACGCAGCAAATCCCTTGTTATAAAAGCTTGATAAAGTATTTTCTAGCAGCTCAAGATTCTCTCACTGAAGAGAGAATTGTGCTTGGGGATCAATCTGAAAATACCAACAGGTTTAAAGTACTCTTCCCCCCCCCCCCCCCACTGGCACACCTATGTAAGTATTTAGGTTTCATTCCTAAACAAGGGGTGAAAAGGAGAACAGAAAAGAATTAACTCTTTCCATCTTAAACAACTTCTACCAAGCCCCTTTCACATCTTTCTCCTTCCCCCACAATACACTACTAGACTGACTTTTATAAATAGCCATTTTCGAAGGATTTTTTTTTTTTCCCCTTTGAAAAATTACCTAAAGCCTTTTTTTCCCAAGCAAGTTAATGTGAACTTGGGAATGGCAATTAAATTGTCAGAATTAAAAAATTTGTTTTTAACTAGAAGGTAGCCAGAAGTATAGTCATGGGGCTGGTATTGATTGTCTGAACAGAGAACATTAGTCTTCAGGTATTTATTCTGCCACCTCTGCACCAGAGGTTCTCCTTCAAATCAAATCAATCCCTGGAAAAGATTGGTTCTTGCTACTAAGACACATAACTAGGCTGCAACAGAGCTGATTGTTGTTGTTGTTGTTCTCACTAGGTTTTACTGAACAGTCTCTAGGCTTCCGAGTGTTTCGGAATAATTTTCACAGTTGCAAATTGTGATCTTTATCCTAGACTGTGAGCTCTCTGGGGTGAAGAACACATCTGGTTTTATTTGAAAGACACCAAGCAGTTCATAATGGGTATCTACTAATGAAAAGTGTGCTAAAATCCATGCTTTCAAGCCTGGTGCTGCAACAGTACTTTTCCATCATTTACGCATTATTTTCCCCTGACTCCCTCCTGGCAAAATCCCTTCCGTCCAATTTCAGGTTTTGGTTTCTGCTCTGTTTTGTTTTGAGAAAAGCTTAAATAGGTTTTTATTCATTATTTTAAAATGCTTTTTCTTCAGAGACAAGTAAAATTAATTGAAATAGAATAATTAATGATCAAGGATTGATTTAAAAAAAAAATCATTAAATACCAGGGTAAATTTTCTGAGAATTCTGAGTATATCTACATCATGGAAACAGGGCCTGAAAGTCTGGTTCCAAAAAAAAATGAAAATAATTGGATTTTCTGACATGAAATTGTTTCATATCAAAAGTTTAGAAACACAATTCAGAAAGAAGTAGATCAAGTGACCACTCCAACTGACCTGAGAACTGTACCTTCTGAGAGGTAAAATAAAATCCCAAACAAAAACGCCACTCCAAAAAAAAAAAAAAGACAACCCCAAACCAAACCAATCAAAAACTCAATAACTTTTGTATTCCTACACATTATATATGGTTTCCACTTGAACTTGAATTTGTACTTTGGTCATCTATTCTACACCTTCCCACTGGAAGGTCTTGGAATGAGAAAGTTGCACACACACACTCTGTTAGGCAGAGTGTTCCTATCTGCATTTTCAGAATTCACATTAAAGAATGACTTATGGTAAACTAGAATGTAAACAGAATGGCGAGGTAACAAAGGCAGTATGCAATTAAACTCAGAATAAAACAACATTAAGAAATTAAATACAACAGAAGCTTCTTAAGGAAGTCAAATTCTGAACAGAAAGGTGGACAGAAAACAATTAACTGTTATTTAAATTACTGGGTTTAGCTACCAGCTATGCCTATTAGCTACCTGTGAAATAGGGCTACTTTTATTCTCTCTTCTTTAGTACTGAAAAAAAAAAAGATACTCCTGGCAATTACAAACTGAGCATGTGCCACAGCCCTTGATTAGCACGGATTAGTCAAAGTACCACATGACTATGAAAGAGGAATAATTATATTAGTGTGTGTTTACTTGTAGAAGAATTAGTTACACAAATATAGATTGGTTCTCTAAAATACTTTGCAGCAAAAATAAATATGCTTTTTGGTATTTTGATAAACAATATAAAGGTTAAATACAAAATTATGAGTAGACTATATAAAACTGTGACAAAATCTATTTAAATCAAAGTACATGCAAAATAAAGGGGCAGCAGTTTTTGTTTATCCATGGAGTATTAAACAGAAAGAAACCTTGTGCCCTTAGTCCATGGCACAGAAAAAAACACACAGAGCTAAGAACAAGCCCCAAAGAAAAAAAAAAAAAGGTTAATTAATTCTACATCTTGTTCCTCGTTCTATAGTCAAAGCTGTAGAGCTCTACGAACATTGCTTTCAGATCACTTTATTGACTACTCTCTGTACGGTCATTTATTTTAGAGGACTGATGTCACATTTAGCATTATATCAGCTGACATATTGTAGACATTTTCTACCAGAAATGGCTCTTTAAGGCTGAGTGCAAGAGGTTAAGATGCCTGACGGAAACTAACTTTACAACAGTGATGTTGTTCCATATTCAAACAAAAGTCTTAATTTTAAATTAAAGTTTGTGTGTCCACATGAAATACCTATGTGTGTACAAATATGTACGCAGTAAGTCACAGACTAAAAAAGAAAAACAAAACAAAACAATCTAAATTTAAGTTATTCTATTCCGTGACACATATCTTCAAGGTGAAGGGTACTCAGCTTTAATAATAAGCAAATTATTATGAAATATAAGAAAGATTTTTCTACCCTATCAATGTATCTTCATTAGATCACAAAGACATAATATTCTATACTAAACCCCAAAGTTCACTAGCTTTGAGTGGTTTCTTTTTGGTTGTCTCTTCGGTGTATTGTAGATTTATCAAACTGATTATTGCATTAGTTTTGTAAATACAATTCTCTAGAACAGAGACAGCAGCATGTAGCTGAGCGATCCCTGAAAACAAAATGGGGGAAAAAAACCCGCACCCTGCTAAATGCAATCTCCTTTTTTCAAAATCACCAGGTAGAAACTGTCACTACCATTTTCTGCCCGAACAACGCGTTTCTGCATTTGTTACTATTTCTTCCCTATCAAATTCTTGCAGAAAAAACTTGAGGACAAACATAAGCAAAGGCTTCAAGACAGTTTAGCTTTAGAACTGTTCTTTTCCTTTGAATGTGTCTGTAACCATAGGCAGATACGTGCTAAGGCTGATATAATTGCTGTGGATTTCTGAAGGGGAAAGATCTTCTTAAGTTACCCAAGTATAAATAGGCAATTTACTGCGAGAAAGCGTGTCCAGGGATTAATGGCAAAACTGCATCCACTTTTCTTCTGCTTAGTGAGAACTGTGTTTGCAATCATTGTACGCTAAAGTATGCTCGACTAAAATGCACTGAAGGGGCTTAACAAACACCAACATTGCTTATATGAAGTAACGGTCAGTTTACCTTTGTACTGAACTCATCTAAAATAAAATGACAAAAAAGCCTGTGGCTTTTTGGGACAATTTCCTAGCACCTTATAGGGATGAAGGTCTAGTCTTTACTGCCGCGTACTGTAACCTGCCGCTATTGGCAAGAAGCAGATTTTACACTGACCATGTTCTCCGGCTGCTTTTAGTGTCGCTTCAGGATGTGTCGATCCGAGGGGGTTACGCACAAATCGTCGCCGGCGCCGCAAGTCATCTTCCCAGTAGTCAAGGCGCCAGAACTCACGAGGACGACTACAATGAAACAGAGGAGCCACATATGTTAGCAATTATCAAACAGCATGGTAGCGCTGAATTTCTGCATAAAGCTCTCCTTGTTTGCGCTGCTTTTGCCCTTTTTTCCTTTTTTTTTTCTTTCCCTCTTTTTTTTTTTTTTTTTTTTTTTAACCTCCCCCCTTTCTGCAATCTTTTACTTAGGTATGTCCTTGAAAATAACAATATCACCTTCCAGTCTAAGGAACTCCTTTCCCTTTTTTCTTGGAAGGTGAAATGAGCACTAAATACATCATTTTGAAATGAATTGCTGACAGTGTGATCAGTTTCCCCACACTCTAGTGGCATGTGCTCCGATTTCAGCCTCATTTCAGCCTCAGCAGGGCACCTTTCTCAGTGACTGCATTTATAAACCAGAATAGGGAAAAGGCTATTATAAATATGGTATAGCATTACCTATATTAATCAAAGTCTGTCCCCCTTCATTTTTCTTCCTAATTTGTGCCTTTTTGCACAAGGTCACTAAATCATACCATGAATTCTTGGTCCAGAAAGTGTTAACTTTAATGAATACCTCAGTTACATGGTTATGTATGTGATAATAAAATATTACTCTGTTTAGATGTGCAGGAATTTAATTAAAATAATCTCTTAAAATATTCATTACATTTAGCCCCTGAGGCTTAGAACAACACAAGAAAATGCATTTCTTTTCCATTTACTGTTTTTAAATAAACCATTCCAGGAGAGTGAAACAGCAATCTATTTTCGAGCAAATCAGATTGGATTTCTGGTTTATGTAGTTGTGTTTTTACATTTAATTAAAAACTACATGTTATGATGTGTAATAATTGCTATATTGAAGGCATACTTTAAAAAAATTACATCTAGAAAAGGTTATATCAAATTCATTATTGTCCATTGTGTGCTCCAAATACACGTAGATCTTTTTAATATGGTCATATATATGTGCCAGTTACTATCTCGTTAGATGATCACGAAGGAATGCCACTGTAAAGCAGGATTTTAGCCCAGAGAATGTACAAAAAAAGTCAATTTCAGGTATGGCAAATAAAGAAAACAGAAAATGCCTGAAGCATAGAATAGCCAGGAAAGCCTGAAACCTGTATGCCCAAATTAAACCTCCCCAGCTTTGTTTGTTGATGGAGTTAGTATCAAAACAACAGACAAAAATGCATCTATATTCCATTTCTGGTCCAGGAGCTAATAGAAAGTCTACCTGTCAACACTGACAAATGAATAGCCACAACTCATTTGCAGATCACAACATTAAAAATACTTGGTATCTACACTCTTCATTTTGAGGTCTAAAGGAAGAAATGAGTTTTATTTAAGGTTAATAAAGGATTCAAATAAGCATGGTAACAAAAGCCAGACTAATCTGCATAGCCCTACTCTCAAACACAATTTGTAGACGTTAAAAATTGCGACTGAAAATATTCTTATAAAAATGAAGCCTGTCTTTACATCTGCTGTCATTAAAATTCTATACCTTTTTCTAACACCAAAGGGGGGGAAAAAAAACCCAAACAGTTTCCTCATTTCTTACTCCTCCCCCCCCCCCCCCCCCAACCACACAACAGAACAAGATCAGAAAGTCTGTAATTATTATTCTCGTCTCTCATGTTCAGACTATATAGGTGGTAGATG